>BMAO01007931.1:0-23883 GCA_019973975.1 Trichonephila clavata | reverse complement strand
GCAGAAGAAGAAATCTTTGTTTTATTTGCTGTTCCATTTATTTTTCAGCGCATAAAAGGCACGTTGCTTTTTCCCCTGGTGATGAATTACTGACCAAACTCGGAAACTGACGAACAGATTTATCAGGAAAACAAATAAAATTACACAAATACAGTTAATCAAATGTTAAAAGAAAATTGCTTTTGAAAGAGAAAAATATATTTTATAGAACATAATAATTATAATGAGCGTATTGCATAAAAAATTTAATAATTTCAATATTAAATAATATAAAATTTTCCTATTGAAATGATTTGGATCATTAAATTTGCTTAAGGTTTTATTTTTGAAGATGAAATTAGGGGGGAAATGTCACGAGATTTTGTGAAGTTATAGTTCTATTAGTATTTTCTCTCACATTTTTATTAACTAATACAATGATATAGATTTCAAGTACTACAATAGTTTGTTTCAAATAGTTAAAACCTAAAATTTGGCGTAAACAAATAATATTCAGTTTCATGCAAATTAAGCAAAGATATCAGCTTTTCATCCCTTCAGGGGGTTGATAAAGTGAGTACCAAAAGTGCTTGGGAACTGGATACTGGGGGGGGGGGGTCACGTTAGACTGACCCCATGACGAAACATCTGCACATGCACCCCAGCGTCTAAAATCACGTTAACTGAAATAGGCACAGTAGGCCTTGGCTCTCATGGACTGTTGCGCCACTGAGTTCAATTAAATAGAGATAAAGGATATTATGTTCATTTTAACCTGCAATTTAAAACACAAAATGCAGCCAAAATCTAAAAAAAAATTATAATAAATATTTGTTTATTAAAACAAATTTTAAAAAACAGAGATAATCTTAATAAGTTTGTTTTAACAAATACAACACTAAACGCATGTATAAATAAACACTTAGCAATGGATACTATAATTCTGACACAACACACACAGCGAGAATTGATGAAGCGGTTTTTTTTTTATAATAACACTTCCTTTTCTAAACTTCTATATCAAATTAGAAATAATTTTAGAAACAATTGAATTTAAGACGAGTGGAGAAAAATTGGGTTTTAATAGTATTGATACTCATACTCCCGTATCCATGATTTCGATATACATTAGAGGGGAAATGAATTGATTAATACTCATTAGCAAGAGCAGTTTCAAATTCATTATTTTTGTTTTTGTTTATTTTAAAGGTATGTTACATTAAAAAATGCAACCTTTTTCCATATGAACGAATAAGGCATACTAAAAACATACACAAAAATTCAATACATAAAATAATCAAATTGTAACACAATTTAAATGATCAATATAATTTAAAAATGAATATTTTAGATCGTAAAGCAGTTGTAACAATGGGCATGTTCAAAGCGTTTAATGATTTCATAAGTTATATGAGAACATTGTAAAAATTATTACATAAATGCAATTTCTTAAAATAACTGGAATTGGAAGAAAAAAATATTTTTTTATTAATTTTAAGTAGAAAAATTTTTAAGGCGTGTAATAATTCGCAATATTCAATCTTGGAAACATCCAAAAGAGATATATTCGATTTAATTATTTTGTGTTTTTAATTAGCAAAAATTAAACAATATACGAATGCGGGAAAGTAAACTTTAAGAAAAATTATTATTATTAGGTTGGTGCATTTTGAAATGTCGGATTTTCTTTATATGTGAATGTTTGTCTTCTATTTTCATTATGCTTTTGGTTCTGGCATAAACTTCGTTTAGAGATGCATTGTTCATTCCCAGTCATTTCAACAAGATTTTCTCAAAAAAGTTCCATTTTGTTATGTTTTTTTTTAAAATTTGTCGTAAGGATATAAATTAATCGATATTCGTGTCATTTCTTATACGAGTATAAACTTGGCAATAATACTGCAAAAGCGGCATCATATAAACCAGAGTATTTGGGGAGAATAATGTTAACGATCCAAAAGTGCAGCGTTGGTTTAAAAAATTTTAGGCTGGTGATTTTTCCCTATAAAATGACCCACGTGGAAGACCCAAAACATCTGGGGAAAAACGATGCTTTGAACATGGGTGGAAATGAATCTAAATGTATCTATTATGCTGCCAGTACATTGATGAAATGCATGGACAACTGAAAATTATATGCTCTTCAGTTGTTATAATACTTCTACACGACGTTCAGCCAAATACGTTATAAATTGCGAAATTAGAGAAAATAAAAATGAAATTTTGCAACCCCAAATTATTTACCGTTCTTCAACAACAAATTTCCCTTTTTTTTTAACATTTAGAACACTTTTTAAGGAACCGGGACATCATATACTTTCAAAAAATCGATTTTTCAATTTCAGTTCTAAAAAATAGTGTATATTTTTCTGAACTTAAAAATGTATAATACTCATATGTTTGTTGATAAAATAGCCCTAAAATATGAAAAGTAAAAATGTAAACAAAGACCACGCCCCTTTTGACATATTTTAAATGGGTAGTTTCCCCTGTGTTTGATCTATATAAACTTTTGAATTTTTTTTTTTCATTTGAATGAATAACCTCCCTATTCCGTGGCATAATATGTATAACAAGATCTCGAAAATTAAGATTTTCAGAATTTTAAGGTTTTAAGATTATTTTAAAGAAATTATGCAATTAATTCATTAAAAAATTGGTTCATTACGTTTGATATGCTGCTTTATATATATGCGTAAAAGTTTTTTGTATATTCAAGAAATATTTTTGTAAGAAGTGGTACCTGCATGAAAATATGTATCTCGAAAATTATGTTCATGTTAACTAAAACAAAGGGGGAAAAAACATATGAATTTAAAATTACTTCTTGTAACTGTAGAAAATGATTAAGCATTATTATTAGGTATATAAAAATAGACAAGCAAATACTAATCAAGTGTATAATATGTGAAAACATTATTTTTTTTAGTTTTTTCACTTTTTCTCAAAAGCATATTTTTTTGCTTTTAGGTACATATTTTTAAAAAAAACTATTGCACTATAAGATTCCAGATTTTTTATACTTCTATACAAGATGCCTATGCATATAGTGAATATAATTTTTTTTCTATTAAAATAGTGCCTAACTTTTTAAAAATGGTTTTATGCATAAAAAAAGCAAAAAAAATAGAAATTTTCCAAATTTCAAAATTTTATAATTTTTTTAAAAGAAACACTATACTGAATTTTTACTAAAAAAATAGGTTCACTGTCTTTTGTGTATTGTTTTATATATGTGTAAAAAATATTTTGCATAAAAAAAGAAACTTTTTTAAAAAATGGTACCTAAACATAAGTATGTATTATGAGTTCTCAAAAATTATGTATTACTTAAATTAAGTAGGGAAAAAAACTTTTGAACTAAAAAGTTATTTTTGTAGTTCTACTGAATAATTAAATTATCTTTATTAAGAACATAAAATATATCTAAGCTCTATTGGAAATTTTGAAAGATATATGTCTCATAAACAAAGGGTCTTAATTTTGGCATCTTACACTTTCGAGCATGTCCTGGTTCCTTTAAGGGCTAAATAGCATGAGAATGAAGACAGTCTGAGAGATTCCACTTCAGAGTTTATCGATTATAGAGGTTAGAATTTCTTTGGAATCTATGCATTAAAATCTCTTTGGGAAAGATGTACATAAGCAAATAGAGCATATTTTGATTTAATAAAACAGCTTTTTGATAAAAATATGTGCACTTTTATATATTCTCTTAAAAATCCGACTTTTCACACACACCAACCTATATAACGAATTCATACATTTTATTTTTTATGATTGTCATAAAAAGGGCATTCTGTTATCGGGATTAATTAAGGTATCCAACTACCCTAAAATTGTGAATTTTTCCAAAAGCTGACAATTTTTTTTATGATTTTATTTTATAGACCATCTTATTAGCTTTATAAAACTACCAAGTTTATTATTTTCCGTTGACTAGAACAAAAACTACAAGTGTTTTAGTAAAAGCAGATGTCATTACTTTAAGCAAGATGTCATACTTTAAAACGCGTTTTACTCGAAATATGTTTTTTTAAATGCTCAAAAGGGTCCAGCGAGAGATTGCTAAAAAAATTTTGAAAAAAATTAACTGAATTTTTTTGTGTATGTTCTGTATTACAGTTGAAGTGCTTTAACCTCCATATGTATCAATCACTGTTTTATTATAAAATTTACAGTCCCTTATGTGAATATAATCACTATTTTTTTAAGCAATTTCGTATAATAACTAGATAAAGAGCCCTAGTTTTTGCAACAATTAAATATCTCTTATCCTGAACATTTATTTAAAAAAATGAATAACATAGTAACACATCAGAATTGAAAATTCGTTCATTAACTTTTGGTACAAAATGGACCACGTTTATGTTATTTTTTGTAAACTTTTACCCATTTTAGTAAAAGTAATTTCTTTTCTCTTCTTAATTTTAGCATATTTTTCTTAAAATGTACTAAACAAATCTAAAAACAACAACAACAAAATCCCCCTATCTCCATTCTTTTTTTAAAAAGTTGTCGCAAGTAGTCAGATACCTTGATTAATAATTTTATCCATCATCTAATAAAATCATATTCGATGTGTATTTAAACATATTTCGTGAACAAAAAAAAAGGGGGGGTTACAAATGACAGCAAATTATCATCACTGCGTCATTTTCATTAAAAAAATCCGTCAAATACAAAATGTATCTTGTTCGAAATTTTTTGCATCAAATGCATAATTTTTCGAGTATTTTTTTTCCACCACAAAAATTTTTTAGAAAGTTGCACACTATCCCCTCCTTCCTCCCCAGTATTCCGAATGGTAAGTGCTTTTGAAAAAGTGAAGATGTGTTTAACAAAGACAGAACTACCCGAAAATACAGTTGGCGAAGTTTTACTAAATTCAAAAACCTCAGCAACATGCATGCAAACTGACTATTCTCTCCCTAAATATATTCAATACTTTTTGAAATATGTATATTAACATTTTTAGAGCAATTTCATCATCGATACGAGATATCTTTTCCGAATTTACTACTAGCTGTTAAAATTGTAATGTAGCTAGTTACACTACAGCAAGGTAGTATCGTAAATTCAGATAATAAAGAGTTTTTGTTAAGTATGAAAATATACTCCCAAGTATAATATCAACAAAAAGAATGCAAATTTATCCTAATCAAACAGTATAAATTGAACGTTTTCAAACTAAGAAACTTTGAAAAAGAAGATAATGATAGTGAATAGCGGGGAATTTTTGTATGTTAATTCGAGGTGATTGCATAATGATTACGATAATGGCATGATACACAGTTCCCAGTTGAACATAATAGTACATAATAAACATATATATTTATCTCCATTTTTTTAACATTAGGGCAAGTCTTTTATTTAAATATTTCTTTTCCCGAAATTCTGAATATTTTCAAAATATATATATCCCCCCTTCCCCATAAAATTGTGTAATATTGTACATTGTATCGCACAAATAAATATTCTGAAATGCTAAATTACTCGACATGAATCTGAAGTTTGCAGAATAAATGTTAATTTTCACAAAAAAAAAAAAAAAAATGTGCAAAATGTGCAACGGGTTATCTTATGAGGATTCTCTCAAGGGAATGGTGGACCTTCACAATGTCAAATTTTGGTCAAAATTGCAATTTTGATTTTTTATACTAATAATTTTCTTTATATATTTCATAGAACAGTTTTGTCAAAGAATTTTGTCATTCTGATTAATAATTACAGAGTATTTTTTTTTAATATTTTACTCAAATAAAAGTTTTAAATGAACTTTTTCTTAGTTCGTAAATTATCCCTTTTCATTGTTAGTAAAATGCTCCTTGCGTTATATTATATCTCATTGAAATTTTCACAATTTATGAAAGATGATACAATTCACAAATTTGTGTATTAGTTTTCTAAAATATTTAACAGATCATATTTTGTGTTAATTTGAATACCTTAAATGTGTGATAGTTGGTGAAATATTTCATATAGTATAGGAAATTTATCTTTTTTTCATCAAATTTTATTCTGGATTTAAAATCTATGAATAGATATATTTTGATGTTGTTCATCTATATATGATACAAAAATTATGTACATATCTTAAAAACTAATGCGCAAGGAGCATTTTTAAAAAGAGTTTAAAAAATTAAAAATTCTTTAAAAAAATTAGTTTACAATATTTTTTTTTAAAAAAATATATTTAAATTGTGAAGTATAATAATCATTTACTATATTAATTCCATTTTCAACTAATTAATCTGACGATTTAAGAAATTAGTTTTAATGGTCCACGTGCCCTTTTTAAACTAGCATGAGATAATAATCTCTACAGTTTAGCTTAGAGTAGTGATTTCCAAAGTCTATATCAACCTCCAGGGGTCTATGATGACCTTCAAGGGGTTAACGTCAGCGAAAAAATAATTTAGGGGTCCGTAAGGTGTAAATGGGGGGTCTACGATAGTGACTCTCATTAAACAAGATCATGACATTAATTTTTTTAAAAAATTAAGCAAATGGAAACCAGATTTAAACCGATTAACAGCTTTTATTTACTAAATTTAATGAGGTTAATTTGCAGTTACAAGGTGACAGCATACATTTTATTATAACAGGAACCATCATTTCAGCGTATTTTTGTCAGAATTAAGCTAAAGGGATATTATATTGGACGTCGCGAATTCTCCTAGTTTCTATATTGGCACAGACAATATCTCCAGGAAAAAATGACGTTTTAACCAACGTTCAACATTTAAATGCCCTGGGTATTCAGATTTTGAAACCAGGTTTCAAATGTATTGACTATGCTATAATTACCACAGTGCGCAATAGATTCTTTTAGTTACATTGAAAACAAAAACAAAAATGTCTCATTACAGGAGGAACTGATCGGAATAGGCATTAACGGAAGTCTTAAAGTAATAAATATAGAAAAAGCAAGCCAAATTAGTTAAAAAAAGGACCTAACTATGCTGCCGACTTTTTTTCATAAGTAATTTATTTTTGCATCATGTTTTTATTCTGTTATATTTAATTAGATAATTTTAAAACAAACTTAATTTTCTTTTAAAAGAAACAATTTACGTTTTTATAAAGGTACACCGTATTATTCGAACCTAAGTCATCAACGATTCTAAGCCGCACCCAAATTCTCCTTACGTTTCTGTGAAAAATAAAAAATTAGTGTAAAAAAATGTATGCACATGCAATAGTTACGAAATTTTAAAAATTTTGAAATCAGAACTGAATGAAGTGAATAATTAATTTATTTATCAGATTAAAAACTTTTAAATACAAATATGAACCTATAATTGCTCAGTATAATGTTCAATTTCCCTTATCCGACGAATTTTTCTGCTTCAATTCTGAGCTGCATCCAATTTCTGTAGCACTGACTTCGGGAAAAAAGTGCGGCTTAGATTCAAATAAATACGATATTTAAAAAAGTAAATAAATCCTACAAAAATGTAAGAAGAACCATGTATTCTCGGTTATAATCTATTAAATATCATATTTCCCTAAGAAAAATGAAATATTTTTAAGAGCTTTTTATAATAGCTTTTCGTAATGATTGGGATTATACCTTCTATCATTGAAATAATCAGTTTTTTTTCCTTTTCTTTTTTCACTGTATGCCAGTAATTCTCATTTAATTTATGTTTAGCAAACACTTATGTGAGCAGCCAAATTCTTGAAGTGTGCCACCAAATGAATAACTCAACTCTGAATGAGCTAACTTTGAATAAAGAGGAAGAATAATTTCGCTCTTTAATTTCAAAACATTCGGAAGAGTCAATTCATTCGTTTTGGATTAAAATTAGAAGCGATTATCCCATAAGAGCCAAAAAAGTTTTAAAAATAGTGTTACTATTTTCTACATCTCATTGGTATGCATTTGGATTTTTAGTATTGACAACTATAAAAATGAAAAAAGATCGAAACTTTAAAATTCAGATGACGAAATAAGAGTGGCAGTGGTGCACACACGAGGTGGTGTCCTAGGGGTCTGGACCCCACCCCCTTCCCCACCAAAGCCCTTGAGTTCTTTTCGATTGATATAATCCTATATATATATATATAACGTAAAATTTAATTAAGTACTTGTAATTAATAATTTATTTTATTAATTAATGCTAATTATTAATTCAATAATTTATTTTTTACTGTTTTTTGTTAACAAAAATCAACAAAATCAGATGAATCAATTGGTCTTGTCTTGAGGTATGATGCGAGTTGGGGGACTTTCGACCATGGTCTCCCCCTTAAAAATTTTTTGTATGCGCTACTGGGGCCACCAAATGAAAAATTAAGTCCGAATGAATTAACTTTGAATGGAAGAGGAAGAACTACTTTCGCTCTTTAATAATCAAGCTTTAATTTCAAAACATTCGGAAGAGTCAATTGATTCATTGTGGACTAAAATTAGAAGCGATTATCCCATAATAGCCAAAAATTTTTTGAAAATATTGTTACAATTTTCTACGTCTCATTGGAATAAATTTGGATTTTCAGCATTGACAACTATAAAAGTGAAAAAAGATCGAAACTTTAATATGTAGATGACGAAATGTGAGAGGTATTATTATTTTTACGATCCAATAGAAACAAAAATCATCAAGCTCAAATTTCGCATTAAGTGTATTCTTGAAATTAATTTGTAATTAATAACTCAATAAACATTTTGTTGCCTTTATCGTGCATATTATTTTTATTTAACATTGAAAATTACTACCATAAACTATTTTACATAGTGTGTTTACAGATAAATTCTTTTAAACTTATTTTATATAGCGTGTCGTCAATTTAGAACAAAAAGATTGAGAACCACTACTACATGCCAATCGAAGCATAAAGATTTATATCACCAAATGAATCGTAGTTTTGACTTTTTTAAACGCAGTTCTCGAGACAATATCCCCATTAACCTCCAGTAAAAGGCACTGGCATTTAAAAAAAAGCAACGAGAATGCCGAGAACATGAAAAGGGTTGAGAGACAGCCTCTTCCTGCAAAGAATTCATTCCAAAAATCAAGAAAACGGGGCCAAAAGTCTCGTCATGTAAAAGATGTCAAAACCGCCAACTGATATCTAGTGGGTGCACCTCATCCAGGTAGGTGTATTGACGGAAGTGCACTTTGCGGGTGGTCCACGGAGACACTGCAGGTGGCTTCTCTTCAAAACAAGAGAGGCCAAAATCCGCTTCTCAAACACGAGCTGCGGGTAAACATGCGCCATTACCCCGACGATAAAAGCGCAGTCCTGGGTAAACAAGGGATGACGCATTCGGGGTGCTTGACAACACTCCACGCTAGGGTAAATATGCTGGTTCCAGAGAGGATTGGGGTCGAAAGCAGGTACCTAAAGGATTCTGCAGAGATGGCTTTAAGGCTTAGACTGTGCTCGATGAGTGCATGAAGTCATACGTTTTTATTTTAAGCTCAAAATATCATATCCTTCTATTCTATGTGGGATTTTATGAAAATTCTTACATGGCAATAGTGATCAAGGGCATATGAATTTGGAAAGAATATGAGTAGGAATTTTTGGTTACAGCAGAGGTTCCCAAACCTTTTTTGTCTCTTAGACCCCTGCCATGTTTTCGGTATGGGGTACTTGCCTAATAATGAATTTTTGCAAATTTATCAACTTAAATGTCTTTTGGACAGCCGGTATTGAACTATTACTTACTTTAAAATATTTAAATTGGTAATTGTAGTGAAGTATAGTGTTTATAAAACTATAATTAAAATTTAATTACTACTTAAAATAATTGTTACATAAAGTAACTGAGGGAAAAAAATGCTTTTGATGGGAGAAATGAATCTGGTGCTTCTAAAATTGCTGATATCCATTTCTAAATTTTACTTTAAGATCTTCTTAGTGCCTATTCTGATCAGTTCCTCTTGTAATATGACATTTGTTTTTTCTTTCAATAGGATGATATTAATTAATTGTCTTAATTGCCTACTGTTGTATTACCATTATATATATAGTCAAAGCATTCTCAAAACTAGTTTCAAAACCTGAATAAAGGGCATTTGAATGTAGATTAAAACGTCTTTTTAATGGTAGATTGTGTGTGCGACAAATTGAAAAACTAAGAAAATTCGGGACGTCCAATATTATACTCCTTAGCTTAATTATGGAAAGAAACGCCGAAATGGTAGTCCTTGTAACTTCAAATAAACTTCATTAAATTTAGTAAATAAGTCAGTTAAAAACAGGTAAATCTGGTTTCCACTTGATTATAAATTTTCTTTTAAAATTAAAGTCATGATCTGATATAATGAGAGTCAGTATCGTAGACCCCATTTACACCTCATGGACCCCCAAGTTATTTTTCGCTGACGTGGATCCCCTGCAAGTTGTTATAGACCCCTGGGGGTCTATATAGATCACTTTGGGAATCACTGGATTAGAGTAACAAAATTCAATCTTATAACACACGAAGGTGCAATTCTTTTCTAAAAAAATAACTAAGTTAGAAGTCAACGCCAGGATAAATATTTCTCCGATTACAAGGACAGTTTAATATGTCCACATAAATTTTGTAATTTTATTTACTCATTTAATTATTAAATACAGTCGAAGCCCCATATAACGAACCTCAATATTACGAATTTTTCTATACAGCGAACTTTTTCCCGGAACCAAGAACATTTCATGATTTTCTTCGTAAAATAACCTCTCAATAGCGAAATGCATTTTCTATATGACGAACTTTTTTCTTATATATGATGCAATTTCCCCCCTCCCTATGCTTTCAGTGTTTCTGGACATTTCAAGTTATTCTTGAACACATTTTATGGCGGTCATAAAGAGAGTTTTGGTGCATTGCAAAAATGTGAGGCTATTATAAAACAAAATTTTTTCAATCAAAAAAAAAAAAAAAACTCAAAGAAAATTGACAGATTTTATGAGTATTTAAATTTAAGGATTAATCATTCTTTAATGTTCATTTTTAAAAAATGAAACGAAAAAGGAAGAGGAGGCCTGGGATCGACTTGAGTTTTGTTTGCTGTCACCTAGCACCCTCAGTAACATCCTTTGTTTTATGTTTCAATAATTAATTACAAATAAATCAAACATTTATTATAATTTGTAAGCAGAAATGCACCCTCCTCTCTCATGTCTTCTTTATGTCGTGTGTGCCCTGAAAAATAGATTTTGTAACTAGTACGTAACTATTGTAGCTTCAAAAAATATTCGAAATTTAAAAAGTTAATAAGATAACTGATTTTTTACGTTTAATTTAAGTAACTTGATGAATTTGTAATGCTTTAAAAAATTACTTTTGAAAAAGTAAAGTCCATAGATAAATGAGGGGAGAGAGCTTTTCCCCTTCAAAAATGTTAAATATGTAATCATATTTTGCTTTCAGATACTGAATTGCTTTATAATGTTTAAAAGGTGAAGAGTTGCTTCTAAAAATTCATATTTTAAAATTAATTAAAAAAAATAGAAATGGTTTGATAATAAGTATTGAGAGAAAGCAATATCTAATAACTGAAGTTTTTAAAAAATTACCTAGAAAATTGTGTTGAAATGACAAATACTGCAAGTATTTGTTTAGTTCTACACCAACCTTACAGTTCTTTCCTATTTTAATTACAATAGGAACAAACTAGAGACTTATAAAAATAAATAAACAATTTATATGATAGCATAAAGATAAAAGATAAATCATTTTTATGTCCAAATATTTAACACTAAATATCGTTTTTGGAATAATAAAAAATTAGTTCACTACATATATATATATACCTTAAAACTCTGAGATATTTTTCTCCTTATTTCAATGTATTTTATTTTCTCCTTTTTTTCCCCCAATAAATTATTCATCAGAACATTTTCTTCTCTTCCTGGCTTTTTCCCCCTCTTCTACCTTTTCCATTTCTTCAAAAAATGAATTTTCTTCTTATTTTTTTCAAAGCTTTCTTTTTGATGGATTTCCAAACAATTTAAGGGAAATTTTTCGTGACATACCATTTAAAGTTTTTAAGCATTTTAACACATTTAATTTTGTTATATAAATAAAGAAATCCAAAAATATGACTTTTTAATCAATAACTTTTCCATATTCACAAAAAATTTAAAGATTTTACTACTTTAATTAAATTTTTAAATTGTTGTGATTGATATTTGCATTTGATATATTAGCCGAGTTGAATTTTTAAAAAAATATGAATGAAAGTTTTGATGTATTACAAATAATGGTCCCTTAGCTGAAAAAAGGAATTTATATTGAATTGGGGGGGGGGATTTTTCTTTTACAATAAAACTCTCTCTCTCTTTTTAATCTTTCGTTGAGTCAAATTAAAGCCTTTGATTTATTGTAAACTCATGGAATAAACATAAGTTTCAGCATCGGAATTTTACTTTTTCGATATCATTTATTATTATTGTTATCCCATCACGAAAACTTCAATTGCCCTTTTTAAACCATTATAAATTTCACTTTCATAAAGACCATACGGAGATATAAAAATTTAAAAGAGTTTTAGCATAGCTAGTCAATGTACAACATATAACTTGCTGTATATATTAGCAACTAACGGTATACCACAAAAAAGTCGAAAATCCTTCACTATATATCTCCAGAGAATTAAAAAACTTTCTTCTAAAAGCGAAAGTTCTGTTCATCCTAAACGTAGCCGACAGCTATTTTCGACTGAGTTTTTTTAAAGTTCTTTTTTCAGGGTTCATTTTGTATACAGGAAAGCAGCAAAGACGCTGCTTACAACCAGCTGGGGTTAAAAGTTTATTTTTCCTTCCTATTTTCCCTGCTGCACGCGTATTCGCTCTTTCCCCTATTAAAAATGACGAAAAATCCCAACGCGCATGACGTCAGAAAAGCTGAGGGGTTGCCAAGGCAACCAGCCGCTATCCATCGTTGCCATTCCGCGTCCGATGAATAAAGCGATGTAAATGAGCGCGTTGCCACCTGCTGGGAGCTCATTATGTTTTTCGCTGTGCGACGTCCTCTTTTCAAAAGGCTTTTGTACTTGATGTAGTATCTTGGAATCATAATTCAAAATGCTGTTCCGGGCTCTTGTTGGAGTTGGAACTTGATATTTCGAATGATATTTATAACAGAAGCCATGAAAGCGAATGATCAAAAGAAAAACCTAGAAAATATAGTTTGCTTTTTCCAATACGCATTTATTGCAATCATTGAAACGAGGATGGAAATTTTAAGTTCCCCTTTTAATTGAAAAAAAAAGGGAATAATTTATCAGAAGATTATTTGCTCTTTAGATATGGTATTATTTATTATAATTATTAAAAAGAAGATATAAAAATGCTCTCTTTATTTGGAAATTTTTGACTCTTAAAAATATTTAATGAATAGCAAAATATTTTTTTTTATAAAATGTGTTTAAATGTTGAAACGTTTATAAAAAAAACAGTTCCAATTTAATATATGAAGAAAATTATAAAAAGGGACATAAAATAACAAACGCAGTTCACTTATACTTATATTTAATTTGATGTTTGAGATATAATATGTTCCAGATAAACATTGGACATGATTTTAGAGACTTGAAGAAAAGGATAAAGAACGAGGAAGAAAATAATGTTACACAGTTTCTTTATTCAATAAACTGTTATCAGCAGCATGCACTTTAATGACGTACACTCACAAAATAAACGTTTCTTTGGTCTGACAGAATAAACGTTTCCCTCTTTGCGGAATTATTGATATAGATTTTTTTTCTATTGAAAATCTAAACAATTCCAACATTTCAACATACAAACATTTTTTTTAATACTTTTAAACAATATGGAGGGGGGGGGATTCATATAGTATTTATTTAAATAACTTATTTGATTGGATGCTCTATAACGAGAATTTAATAAAATAATCAAAGAAACGTGCATAATAAAATCTCAATATCGAATTCTAATTTTCACTTCGTCTATATTTTGAATTAAACAGTAGTCGCCAAACTTATATAAAGAGCTTTTGAACTACCGTACCATTTTTAAATCTTATACTATGAACTCCAACCAAAAGAACTATAACAACTTTAAAAAAAAAAAAAAAAATCTTACATTTGCTTATTGCCCGTGAATTGACATTTCCAGTAAATATGAAATTTAACTAAACTGTATCTAACAATAAAGAACTGAAATTAAATTTTACATAAGAAATGATTGATAGTAATCAATAAAAAATGTAATAACATATTCTTTTTTTTATAACCATCAGTTCAGTGGAAAAATCAATATTAGCCAATCTGAGTGTTAACATGATCTACCGAAAATATCCCGCAGAGCTACTAGTAGCTCGCGATCGATAGTATGGCAATCACTGGTTTGTTGTTGTTATTGTTACTGATGGCACCTGATCACAAGGCCCACGAAATTCACCATGGCTAAGGCTTAGTGACGCTTGTCGTTAGCCGTAGTTTTGAGTATCATACAGGTGGCAGTACGAAATAGAACGTTTCCACCCCAATTTTGAGGGAGAACACCCTGGGGATGGTCCAGAGCCTCCCACTTCTCTTCCCTTTCCATCAACATCACGAGCAGACTTGCAGTTCGACGGTTATTCAGAGTACCCCTATGCAGCGAATGCACCACACATTTACAAACATCCACGCTTTCTCCAGGATTCGAACCCAGGTCCTACAGCCCAGCAGTCAGCGTCGCTAACCACCATACTGATCGCTAACCACCATATGTACAGATCTTTTTCTCTCAGGCTTTACACTTCTTTAGAACTTTTAAAAACAAGAATTCTCCTTTTCTTCGGTTGTGCTCTAGTGTATCATTCTATCCCAACGATTCTTAAAGTGTGGTTCGCGGACCCCTGCATCATTTTAGGGGTCTGCGGAATCTCTCATTTAGTGTTAAGATTTTCCTCACGTACAGACTCTGAAACACCTCATGGGAAAATGGAAAGATGTCTATCCTAAACGATATCACTAAATTGCCTCCAATGGAAAACTAGTAGAAAATATACATATTTTGATCAAGAATATTATGTCGGGGAGGTGTGTTCTCAAAATTTTGGGGGTCCGCGATGTTACTCTGATATATAAAGGAATGCCGCGGCGATTGATAGTTTAAAAACCGCTGCTCCATCTGATTCATCAAGAAAAAATTCATCAACGTTTCTCACCAGTACTACTCCACTAATTGAAATGCTGGCTACATTTTCTTCTTCATTAATCATTGCTTTTACTTTGGGGTGACATGAAGTTGGCGATCAACATTAGCTCATTTTGGCGAGTATTCTATATATATATATATATATATATATATATATATATATAATTCTTTTCTTCATACTAAGTGCATATTGTATTGTTCTTTAAAATTTCAATTTTCTCTCAGAATCAGGATTTTTGTTTAAATAATAAAATTGCAGTTCTCTTCTAACCGAAATCTTTCAGCAGTTATTCATTAATATGAGATTTATTTAAATTAAAAATAGCATAATGTAAAAAATTGACCATCGCTCTCTCTCTCTCTCTCTCTCTTAACTTTAAAAACCACATAAGACAGAAATCGTGTAAATCAAATAGGGAGAGGGAAATTAAAAGGACCGGATGTAAAGAAAAAATTCTTGGATGACGAAAAATGTTATTCAAAGAAGGAATTCCATGAGAAAAGCTAATATATACAGAGAGAAAGAGTGTAGAAAAAATTAAAGGTTGTAATTGAAAAGATTTTGAATATCTGCCATGAAATTCTAAAATCTTTGTTGATGATCAGAACATGAATAACGCTCAAAATATTTAAATTTTGAGCATGCACAAAAAAAAGTAGACCAAAACTTTTTTATATTAAAAAAAAATAGAAATCGCCGCTTTAGTTGAAGAACGGAAAACACAGAACAATTTTCAGTGTAAAGGAAAAATAATGGAGAAATAATAATTGGCAACATAAAGTACAATAGAACGTCGTTTATCCGAATCAATTGGGACCGGACACTGTTCGGATACGCGATTGTTCAGATAACCGAAAACCGAATGCGAACCATGCAGTATATGAAACCGGACACTATACGAATGTTGAAAATCATCACAAGTGGGAAACGTGCTTGAAGAAAAAGCAAAAATAGGAGCAAAATGTCGCAATTTTACCTTTATTGTGGAAAATAATCATTTATTTTCCTCACGCGAAACAACTTTTGAGCATTGCACTGTTCGAAAACGTGTCCGGACTTTAGTTCAGATATTTGACGTTTCGGATAATTAACGTTCGGATAAACGACGTTCTACTGTATGTAAAAGAAATATGCAAAGTAGTATAGGGAAAAATCCCTGAATGAACACAATTCCTTTTATATATTGATTTAAAAATTAATTTATTTAAAAATCAAGATATCTATAAATATAATATTATGCACATATAAAGTTGATATATTTGTAGTTAAATAAATTTTCAATTTTGAAGCGGAAAAAAAATCCCCTGTTTATTTTTCATTCAAATATTCACGATTTCCCAAGTTAATAAAAGATTCAATAAATTTTTAGAATGAACTAAAAACATTTGTCGAGCCCTTTCCTTCAAGCGTTTTTGATTGGATTACCTTTTATTTAGAATTTAATGCATTGGAAATAAAATCTTCATTTCATTTCTTTCTGCTATGCGCTGCATTTTGGCAGCGAAGTCTTTGCAGACACGGCAAGTTCACAAGTGAGAGCGCCATTTAATTGGTGGCGCCATCTAGTGGCTGCTCCATCCTCCAAATTTTTAGATTTATTGAATTCAAGCTCATGTCGGGTGCTCAATATTGTCATGATTTTGTCGAGAGTACCAGAGCCAAATTGATACTCAAGGGATGTTTTCCATGCCACATGCGAGCCTACAATTTCCCGCATCCAGAAAATCTATCGACGCGAAATCTTGGGCTTACGAGAAAGGTAAGCAACCTCCAAGCCACCGAGGCCGACATAATCAAATATGAATGAGGGACTTTTGTAAACGATGTGATAGTAACGTAGAATTTATAGTGAAAATCCATAAAAAGCGAAACTTTGGCAAAAATTAAGTATAGATTGGAGAGTTATATGCTATATCATTATTCCTTATTTCTCTCAAAGTAAGTGAAAATGAAATGATAAATTTGCAGGCTATTTATTAACAAACATTTTCTTAACTAAAATAACAAAAAAAAAAAAAAAAAAAAAAAAAAATGAGATATATGTTAATGCTACAAAAAAGAATTATTTATATTAAGAAACGTTTCGTGATTTGTCTATTTAATGCGTTTAAAAAAAAAATACAAAAATACTTACTGCTTAATAAAATTTATTATAAAATACAATATATTTCATTTTTATCCCATAAAATATCGTCTTAAAGTTTAAATATCAGCTTCTGGTATGGTTTTCACAAATAAATAAATAAATGAAATATAAATTAGTTTTTAAAATCAACATTTCTTCAACGTGATTTTTAAAAAGTCTTCGGATATTTCCGAGACTTCAGATAATAATATAATTATTATTTTTTTTATGAATTTTTTTTAAAAGGCTTAGCTGTAAATTTAATCTATATATAAAAAAAGATTTAAAACCTCTACCTAAAACGCATTTTAATTTTTAAAAAATGTTATTCTAAACAGAAAATGAGCAACAAAAAAAAAAAAACATTTCTGAAATAATTGTTAAGCCTTAAGAACAAGTGATACATATTACTGTTAATTGTTTTGTTAAATAATTACATTCTTACTAAACGAGATTTTTTCATTCGGCAGTTTCATTTTTTAAAAGAATAATAATATTTCATGTCAACGAAAGTTTAAAAATAGAAAAATTGTTATACTTTTATGATGGAAAAAAAAAAAAGCAATTTTGAACATAATTTAAGTTTTTCTGAAATGTTTTTATATTAAAAATAGATTGAAAATATAGATTTTACAGAATTAATATTCAAAGAAATAAGTTTAAAAGATTTAAAATATGAATTGATGAAAAAAATTAATATTTAATATGAATGATTAATATTTTAAAACAATCAACAATTTATTTCATTCAATCAAGAAATATTAACAGTTTGAATATTTTTACTTAATAAAGAAGCCGATTTCAAAAATTTGAACACTATGGCAGGGAAAAAATATATTCGTGGAGAAAAGAAAGCAATCAGAATACTTATTTAAAAATTATTCTAAATTCTAAGTTATGTTAATAATAAAAGAAATTTAGAATATTTATTATTTTTTCCAAGAAATTCCCTTATAAAAATTTTAACTATTTCACATCTTAAGACTATTAAAAACTAATACCAAAACTATTTTTATCGTAAAAAAAATAATAAATATTCAGCCATTTTTAACAGCATATCTTTGCGTAACAGTGAAATCCCAAAATTCAAACGGCATTCGATATTTTTTTAAATTAAATTACACACATCAATTCAAATTTTTTAAAGAATTTTGAATACCAGTAAGCAATTAATGATTGATTCTGTTTTTTTTTAAGTTTCATTTATCTTTAGTATTCTATCGATTTTTGTCTCTTTAATAGACAAAAATCGATAGAATCAACTAAAAACGATAACATTAGTTGAACATAACCAAATCCTGAAATGCAATACGGTTTTTGTACAAAGAAATCTAATTTTATGAATATAAGAGAATATTTCTATGTTCTCTATATATCAACATTATTTCTTTAAAAATTCTTGTAGTTCGTAAACTAATATAATACAAAATTGTGATTTTAATCAATAACATAACAAATTATTAGAAATGTACATATATAAAAAAAAAACATTATTGTTCCTCTTTTTATTTGACTAAAAATATATTTTTTACTCATCTAAAACTGTTATATGCTGCAATTTTTTTTTAAAAACATCAATACTTTACCATCAAATCATACACGCACAGTAACAACATTCCAAATTAATTTTAAAACACATTCCCGGTTTACAGTCGCCTTACTTTATTTCGAATAAACTGAAATGGAAAGAAAAGAAAAACACTGTAACACAACCATTTTCGCCAAGCGTAACCAATTAAAGCGCCTAATCGATAGAAAACCAAACTCATGTAAAACGCTTCTCGGAATGAAAGATTCGAATCCAAACAAGCATACGTTAATATCCGAAATTCTTAACGCAGCACCAAATCTTTCTCTTCCGCCGAGTAAACACGTTAACTTCCAATAAAATAATTTGTCTGCTTCCATCGTATACAATTAGCGGTAGCGTCGTTTTAAAATCGTTTAATCATCATGCAATTCCTTATCTTTCATCGCTGCCTCTTAAAATTGTCAAGCGCGAACGCGAGCTATAGCCAGATTCATTTTTATTAATGAGATACTTTTAGTAATTCATCAAGTTACCTCGTTTCGTTCTCCATTCTCCCCCCTACACCCGCAGATTAAATAAGTCGTTTTGCTTGGCACGAGCCAATTCACAGGGTTGCTTTTTAAGCAGACGATCTCGTTTATTTCAATCGCCAAGTTTTAAATTTACACTTCAAAAAATTCGGAAGCCATTCGGAGAATATCGCCAAGCGCCTACGCCGAATTAAGTAAGAATTGTAATTTTTTTTCCTTCTCCTTTTATGATTTGTTGAACTAATGTATTCGCTTTTATGCGAATTCATTTTTGTTTCATTTATTAGGGTGATATGGTAATTTTTTCTCAAAAATTATTTCTTTTTATTAAAACTTCCGGTACGTAAAAAAATATTTTTTTAAAATTTATTTTCAATTTTGATATTATTTTCAACATTTAGGCTTAATCAATAATAAATTAGAATACCACATTATGCATGTTTATATTTGAGGGTTAAATATTCAAATAAATATACACTGCATAAATTCTGATTCATTTTAAACAGAAATTTTAAATGTACATTTTGAAACTGCATTTCAGTAAATCTGAATTTAAATTTCAAAAATATCTACGGAATTCCCGAAAATATTAGTGTAATTAAGTAATTAAATCCGAATTCTAAATCTTGATCTTTTTTATTAGTGTTGTTCATTAGCAAAGTAAAATGACTTTTTAAAAAAATTCTGTTCAGGGTGTTTTGAATCAGATGATGTAAATACCTTCCATTCTCAAGATTACTAATTCGTTTTATCACAATTCAAAGTTTGAAACTTTTTTTTATTTTACCTATCCAGGACGTCGGTTGGAAATCATGTATTATAATAACAATGTGTGGTTTTAGAGAAGATTTTCTACTAGCGTTGACAGGACAATTTAAAAAATTCTTATAATTTAACATAAAAAACATAGACTGAGAAAATACTTAGCACATAAACTATTTGCACATGTAATTACTAAGTTTTCAATACATTTTACATTTTTTTTTTTAGCCATTCTGTTTTTTTAAGTAAAAAAAAATCGAAAAATTGCAAAAGGTCGTTACTCTGTAAAATATATATATATATTCGTGGTATCGTGGCGAAATTAAACGATCTTTCCGATTCAGGAATTATTTTTTTGTCTGATTTTGATGCGGAAAATAGGATTCGACGAAAATGTCATCTTTCCCCGTCGGGTTTTTCGATGTATTGGCGGAATAAACTGCATACAGGGGTAAACTATTCATACATTTTGAGATTTTTAAGTAATATCTGTTTAACTAATTGCTATATCGGGGAACAAAACATTTAAATTATTGAATTGTCATCGATCCTTGACAAGTGTGCAAAATTTTGAATTAAGCTGACCTTTTAAAGTTGGTAAAAATCGAATTGCAGATTACACCCGAATAAATTACAATGCAAACAAAATTTAAGGTTGTAATAATAATAGTAATAAAAAGCAGTTAATCCTGTTTTAAAATTCGCAAATTTGTGCAGATTTTTTTTTCTTTGTGAGGCCAAACGATTTTTAGTGCCTACACCAACCGAATGTTCTTGTTGAAAGAATTCCAAAATGACTTGTGGAAATATTGTCCAGGGTCCAAAATTTAATTAGTAAGCTTCTTTTATTAATTTAATTGATCAAAAAAAAAGAAAGAATGCTCCACTTAACTATTTTAGAACAAGGAAAATGAAATAATACAATTCTAAGTAGCATATTTGATTATTTGTTGTTTATTTCAAATATTAAACTGCCTTGAAAGATTCCATGGTTCTCCAAGAATTTATTATTGAATATTTTTTTTCTTTTTTGGCTGGAATTTCTGATCTCTATTTTTATTTTATTCATATTTAATTAAGATTCGCTTTCTGCATTAAAAGATCATACCTTGATTCAATTACAAGGAATAAAAGCTTTCGTATTTACGTTTACATTCTTTTGATATTAATTTTATGCCAACAAAGTAACGAAATCTTCTTGCGTTACATCTTTACCGAAATAATAAATCTAGAAAAGTTGAATTTTTCTTTAATTAAGATCATGCAGACAATTAGATGTTCGTTATTTTATTTTAAAGAATGCAAAAGCATATTCTTCTTTTCCGACTGTTCTTATTTTTTTTCTCCAGATATTCTTCTGAAATTTTTCACAAGATAAGTGTAGTGGAGCTTTATTTGATAAATGAATATATTTGTCAAGTTGTTATTTAATCTCATAAAAATCAATGTGTGTAAAAGCTTCTATATTTAAATAATAATGTAGGAAAGAAGATTATTGATATTTTTTTATCACTTTTTGCAGTCTTTGTCTTAGATAAATATTGAATAAGCAAAAACATTTTTGTTTAAAAATGCTGAATTTCTAATTGCCCTGTTGTTGTTGTTTTTTATACCACCTGATCCCGACTGAGTCAGATTCAGGCTTACAAAATTCATTATGGCTGTCGTTGGCCATAGACTTGAGCACCATTCAGGTGACAGTACGATTTAGCTCGATTCGACCACAATTTTGAGGAAGGACACCCTGGGGGTGGTCAGGGGCCCACCTCTCTTCCCCTTTCACCAACCTCACAAGAGGACTTGCGGCTCAGCGGTTATTTAGAGTAAAACCCATGCCGCAAAGGTACTATATATTTACAAACATCCATGTCTTCTCCGGGATTCAAACCCAGGCCCTGTGGCATAGCAGTCAGCGTCGCTAACCACTATACCGGATAGGCGACTCTAATTGCCCTAGTTAAATATTATTAATTTATATGCACAAAGCGATTTTTCCTTTTATTTAAACTAAGCAAACGGTTGCGGTGGCCACGATAGCCTAGTGGTCTAGGTAACGGACTCATGGCTGGCGTGTCATGAGTTCGAGCCCAGTACCACTGACCACCCGCCGTGTAGGGAAGCGATGCACACACATTAAATTTGTCGAGAACTCAAACGTCCTTCCGTTGGTGTGGTGTGGAAGTTAGGGGAGAGGGGTGCTAGCTCAGGTGTCTTCCTCGTCACTTGACCATGGTTCAAAATCACAAGGTCCGTCACCAGAAAAGCAGCTGAACAGTGCGACGCTAATATTCATTTACTCGTTCACGTGGTGGTCAAGTGGTCAGGGTCATGAACTCTTGGCTGGCTTTATTTCTATCGAGTCGTGGGTTCGAGAGCTGACGCCACTAGAGATGTGACGCCCATTCATTTTTTCTACTCAAAATTGGCGGGTGAGGAAGTTTAAGAAATAACGTGCCGCCGCTGTAGGAGCCTTTTAAGGCATGGGCCAGCTGGATTCTGGCCTCGTCTAAACTCGGCCTCAATAAGATCATGATCGGAATCATTTTAATTGTCAAATGTTATTCCCTGACATATTCTCCGAAAAACTGGAAATTTCAAACAATATCCCAGCTGGCAACAGTGGCAAGATTGCATGTGACGTGTCCGTATCTGAGCCTAGGGCCTACCAACGTTCACTATCAATACTTATTTAGTCTATGGAGTTGGTCTGTGTCCAGGTTTGTGAGACTGTGAGTCACACACATTTGTTTCCTACAGGTTACCATTCGTACGAGTATTTGACAGGATATAACAGAGGTGTGGAATCTTTTTACCATAAAAGACCGCATGTAAGTTAAGTAGTAATAAAAGGGGTTGCATAGGTTGATGACATGCGACTTTTATGAAATTATTATAGTTTTTGTATTAACAATTTCGTGCATTATATAGAAATATTATTTTAAAAAATTAAATCTTATTTATTTACTTGACATAAAAAGTTGCATTATAAACTATTTTTGTATTCACATAAGGGTAAAACTTCTTATTTTATTATTTTATTTTCTATTAATTTATTAACTTCATAGATATTGTTAACTTTCGAAATTTCACTGTTAGATTTTTATTCATGCAAGTACATATATTTGGATAAACTTCATAACGTGAAGCCTTAATTGTTCCTCTACATGAGCATGTGTAGTAGTGTTGCCATGGTGCACTAGGTGGCGTTCTAACATTTGGAATGTACCATTGGTTATTCCCACGAGCAGTCATTGAAACATTCATGTCATTCGTTATTTAATTCCATTGATTTTCAAACTGTTTTAATCTATATAATTAAATATTAATTGATAGAAGTGAAAGCTTTTGTAAAGGCTGCACAAGACACTTAGGGAGGCCGAGAGTTCACCAATTTTGCTATATACTGTCTACCCAAAAGGTTACTTTTGTATAAAGCATAGGGCCTCAAGAAGACAATGTCCTTGTTATATCTGACCATGAATCAAAATTACGAGGTCAGTTGTATATAACCCTGATGGTGCGTTTAAAGTGTGACATTAATAAGCAGTTAAGTTTATTCCATCAATAAAAAATCATTTCTCAAATTTTAATTTTTGTGCACCTGGAATACAAAAGTGGAATCTAGTACAAGTTTAATTGAATCAATATAAATTCAATTAAAATAAATAAATAATAACTTTATAAATTCATTCGAATACACAAAATATCTATCTTTAGTTGAATTCGTAATTAAAAACAATATCGAGATTGGGATAAAATAAACGACAAATACAAGGAGCTTGTAGATATGTGTTCATTTTAAAATAAAAAATAATTTTTTGTTTGTTTTCGTAAAGAGAAACAA
>BMAO01007930.1:0-43934 GCA_019973975.1 Trichonephila clavata | reverse complement strand
CGTCGTGGAAGTAGATTGAAGGTGTACGCCAAGCTAATTATTAAAGAATGCTTATTACTGTGATCTATCAAATGTTTATTTGACGACAACATTCAAAGATCATTGGATAGAGAGAGAAAAATTAGTTACAAGTGTTCGTTTGATACAGCCAGCTAGTTCTATTTCATATTGGTGTCTCCATAGGGTCCGCTCTTTGCTTCTTTTTTCAGTCGCCCGTTGGGTACGCCTCAGGAGTCTCTCGTTGGTATGGATCCGGAGGCTCACGCCTTGTGCTTGCTTCCTATATCCGTCCCTAATGTCTCGCAGGTCAATCGTAGGAGTCGATCGGGGTCCTCCCCTTCTTCCTTCGTCCACAGGCTTCTCTTTTGAGTATCTCTCGTAGGAGTCTGTCCGGACTCCTCTTCCTCCGTCCGCAGGGTTCAGTTTCGGGAATCTCTCGTGGGAGTCTATCCGGAGTCTTTTTTGCTCCTTCCTTCGTCAGCAGGCTTCTCTTTTGGGAATCTATCGTGGGAGTCTATCCGAGTCTTTCTCTCTCTTTTTCCGAAATCCACTCTTTTAAACTCTAGGGGCGGGTTCACTCCACGCCCCTCATCAATCCCCATTGGCCGGCCTCAGGATTTTGCACCCGGCACCAACGGTCTTGCACGTCATCCATTCGTGCAGAGATAACAAAGTCCGGTCCCTCTCAAAGGTTCCGGCGACAAGGGCCCGGCTGACATCTGGCACTTCAAACACCTCGCCGCCGCCTGCAGAGGCGCCAGCATTCAAGACGTACAATCACTGCCCATGAATGGAAAATAATGCAGCGATGCCGGCCCATAGTGTCCGCCAGTCACACGTCCCGACGGTCCAGCTGTCTGATACAACACAATACCACCAAAGCCACGTGTTCCCCGGCGTGGATACCTTTATGAATAGAGGCGCTTTCTCCATTGTGAGATGTCACACCCTCCATAGCTGTTTCTAACGCAGCAAACGCGTCAGCATTTGATGGACCTTGCTACTTTCGTAGTTGTTTCCGTTTCATCGTTGACAGGATAGGATTCTTTTTGCACGGAAGTCACAATCTCGTTATCATTATCATTTGAAATCCACAGTCTTCTGCACGCATGCCATCCAGGTTTTTTACATCTTCTTCATCGCTTTCTTGAAACCCTGGGATCGATTACACGTATACACCCCCTCACTTGGAAACAAACTGACCTAATATTCCGCGCAGATATTTACCAAATCACACAGCTGAAATTCCCCAAATATCCACCGCCTTGGGTTTTCCCATCACTTTAGGCCTCACGCGAAACAACTGTTGAGCGTTGCACTGTTCGATAACGTATTCCTATACATTACATGTAGTTGACAAAAAAACTGGTTCGGATATTTGACGCTCCGGATAATAAAAGT
Source organism: Trichonephila clavata (assembly GCA_019973975.1). Classification (NCBI taxonomy): domain Eukaryota; kingdom Metazoa; phylum Arthropoda; class Arachnida; order Araneae; family Nephilidae; genus Trichonephila; species Trichonephila clavata. The sequence goes on along the minus strand of BMAO01007930.1, from coordinate 42,533 downwards.
TCGGATAAACGATGTTCTACTGTATAGTGCATGTTGTAGATACCATTGCATCGAGCAGCTCCGTTCGCTAAAGCATACATATCCTATAATATGCGGTACTCTCTTTACTATTACAGCATCAATGCGGGAAGTGAAGAATTTGCAAGAACATTCGAGAAACTCCCGCATATGTGTCATGTTATGCGGACATGCCTAGATAATGCTGGGAGCTTTTGTGTCCCAGCATTATCTAGGTTTCGTTAAGCCTCCTGGAATTTTTAATCCTCGTACTGAGATTAAACACACACACTCATATATATATACACAGTGGAAATCGTTTAACACGAAACTTAAGAGGACTTAAATTTTTTTTTCGTGTTAAAAGATATTGCAAAAGGAAAAAAAACGTATATTTAACAAAATTAAGTTTATTAGAGTGCATTTTATTTTCATAGATGTGTATATCTACCTGCATTTAATAGAAAATAAATGAAACAAAAACATTCAGAACTTAAAGAAATTTAATACAATTGTTTAAATTTTTTTGAAAAACAAACAAAAAAAGAGAGAGAGAGATTTTAGAAATTAATCTGGTATTCTTCTTTGCATTTTGCCTTTTTAGCATCAAATTGTCAACAAATTGCTCGATGCCGTACATTTTTTTATTCATTTTGTGACGGATCTATACGCGTTTCTACTAATTACTTCTTTTATCTTTAAATCAAAATATTTATTTCAATCAACTTTCATCGAGAAACCAAACGTGATTTATGTAAATGTGGAATATTATATAAATTCGGTTTTCGCGAGTTGAAAGAGAGGGAAGTAAAAGGTCAAGAGTTAAGTTAAGTGAAGTGAAGTGAAGAAAGTGAGCTGTCGACTCGTAGTTGTTGACAAGTTACGCAAGGTTGATACCTTTGATGTGTGCAAGGAGAAGTGGGTATTGAAGATTGAAAAGCAGTGAAATTAAATATTACGGAGCATGGAGCCGTCGGCATTTGATCCAGCTAAGATAGTGCCTGAAGTTCTCCGTGAAGGAACCGAAGCATTAAGGAATCAAGTATCGTAAAATTGATTAAGTCAAAGCTGATTATTAAGTGTGCGGCGTAGTTGTAAATGAGCGTATTTAAACTATCTTAGATTTAATAAATCAAATTGGAATGTAATGGGTGATTTTTATTCTCCTAACTACTAGCCGGGCGGATGACAGGAGGTTTTGTAAGGGTACTACAGTTACACATGTCACCATCGGAGAACGTGAGTGCTAAATAACTGCTCATACTTTTCATGATGTTCCTCCATTCGGATAACCTAGGAACAGGAGCTGCATTATTCACTTCATTTTCGTCGTCCGAATCTGCATCAAAGATATTTTTTGAGCTTTGAACAAAGTCCGAAATGTCTTTTTTCTGCCATATTTGAAACTTTACCACGTTATCATCATCTACTACGACGAATACAGAAACTTTTTTCAAACAATTCATGGAGTGTCTGGTGTTTTCCGTATTTTGTCATTCCCCGATGGGAAATCTTTTCTGTGTTAAGCGATTTACGTTTCGTGTTAAGAGAAAATGCATAAAAAATATATGAGTTTATTGAACCGGTGTATTATTTCGTGTCAACAAAGATTTCGTTTTAAGTGTTTTCCCGTTAAACGTATTTTACTGTATATAATCATAACACATTCGTTTAAGCGAATCGTTTGCTAAAACTGTCTTGAAACTGTATCCGTAACTGATTTTGTTAAAACAATAATTTCACAGTTCTAATTTATCTTGGGTTGAAGCAATGACCTTGTAATCTGTATCTTGTTGCAGAAGTGTTTGAATATTTAAGAAATGCGTTGAGTATCGTTTAAATTGTGGCTTTTGCTTATACGATGGCAGCTGAGTATTTAGAAACAGTAATTAAACTACGTGAAAACTACGCGAAAAATTAAGTAAAAATGCCAACTGATAGCGTCATTGACATTCGTTTCATTCTCCAGAGGAAAAAATGGATGAAAATCGTCGTAGTTTGCAGGGACGTTTTTTATTTCGTGTTAACAGATATTTCGTCTCAAGCGTTTTCACGCGTTAAAAAGTATTTCATTGTATTGATATAAGAGCACAGCGATTCACTTACTCATTCCATTCTCTCACTTACTCATTCACTCTTTCACTCACTCACAAACTCATTCTCATCACGATATCTCCGGAATTATCAGAACAACAGACCTTGCTGTTATGTCGCTAATGCCACCTGTCTGACGTGGTCAGATCGAGGTCCACGAAATCCATCATGGCATTCAGCCTATATTGTACGCCTGTCGTTAGCCATAGCTTTGAGCCCATACAGGTGACAGTATGATTTGGCTCGGTTCCACCCCAATTTTTGAGGGATAATACCCTGGGAGTGGTCAGGGAGACTTCCTACCTCTTCCTCTTCCACCAACCTTACGAGATGACTTGCGGCTTGACGGCTATTTAGAGTACCCCCATGCCGCGAAGGCATTATACATTTACGAACATCCATGCCTTCTCAGGGTTTCGAACCCAAGCCCTATGGCACAGCAGTCAGCGTTGCTAAGCACTATACCGGATGGGCCACACTACAGACCATAAATTCGGCAAGATATTCATTTTGTTTAGTAGAGATCTTCTAAGAGCGGATTTTGCAGAAACGACTCTGAAGGGGGTATGGGAGTGTTAATAAGTACCCCCCCCCTTCCTTTCCAGAACAATTAGACCTACAAACTCGAAATTTCCCATGTCTGTTTCTTTTGTTGAGTATAGATTCGCTAACAATGAATTTTTTGCGGATATATATTCCGTAAAGGATTATAGGGGTGAAAAGGATAAATGTACTTCCGTTTTATAAACTCAAGAATGGCCTTTCCTAAATCTTGAGGCCATAATTAAAAGAGTATTTTTCAATGCAATCGAAAACCTAATGCTAGAACTCAGATATCAATATCTTGAAAACAATATATCGTCATGCGACATCATGACGAATATACCCAACGAAGTGGGCGGGTTACGGTTAGTATATGGACATATAACTCAAACTCAGTGGCGCAACAGCCCATGAGGGCCAAGGCCTACAGTGCCCATCTCAGTATACGTGACCATTGGGCGCTGGGTGCATGAGCAGATGTTCCGATCAGGTGGTCAGCCTGAAGCGAAACCCCCAGTGTTTGGTCCCCAAGTAAGCTTGGTTCTCATTTTATCGACCCACTGGTGGGATGAAAGGCTGAGTCAACCTTGCCCAGCCCGGAGCTTGAACCTCGGACCTGTGGTGTGGAAGCGTGATGCACTAACCATTCAGCCACTGGGCTTCATGGACATATATACGAGCTATAAATATTACCTTACATTACTTACAAGTTTATGTTACTAAGCGTTGCTTACAAATTTTGTGTTACTGATTTTAAATCCTCAAGTCCAAGGACTGTACGATTTTAATCTTTTTTTTAAAATTTCAAGTGCTTGTTCTTCAAGGCTAAGATAATAAACATTGGGAAAAACTTTGTCTTAACATTAAAATAAATACAAACAAGACCTCTCAGTGTGCACTTCGAAAAACACAATGGCTATCAAAAATAAAGAAAATCAGCAATCGGAAAGTTTCGGAATAAAAGCAAAATAATTTAATCAGAGTAAATATTATGTTTTACTTAACATTCAGCAGATTATGTAAAAGTAAATTTGAAGAAATTTACAAGGATATTTATATAAAGAATTTAGATCTGTTTCTTTTGTTCTTAAGAAACAGCTGCTACCAGATAAAGTTTTAAAAAATAAGTAGAGGAAATACGAAGGTCATTTTTTGTAGAAATGAAAACAACTAGTGTTAATTATAATTTTCTCTTATTTATTATACAAAAACGTGGATGAACTCGCTATCTATATGCAGGGTGTTCCAAAATTGGACCGATTAATTCTATAGGAATGACTGAAGGCATTAAGAAGATAAAAACTTATCATAAGACATGGGTCACAAACCACGTTGAGAGAGTGAAAATTGCCAGAAACGCATACAAGTTTCACGAACAAAGAAATATTTGGAACGAAAAAAATACAAAGTTAGCTACACACAAAAAAATTTATTTGATTAATTATTCCAAAAGTATTCAAAGGAGTGCCCGCTAACATCGTTGCACAATCTACAACGACGCAAAAAATAGTTTCTCGGACGATCTCGAATTCTGTTAGTATAACGTTAGTTTGCATTATAAGATCCCCTGGTTTGTCTCCAGGGCGTCACATAAACGAGTGTTTTAAGATGAACCTCTTGGGAAAAAACTCACACAGTTTTGAGATGTGGAAGTCCTGTGCGTCCAATTTACTTCCCGTTATATCAAAATGATAATGCACTTGGAAGGTGCAACGATTCCCGTCACACAGCTGTGAATCGGTTTCTTTGTGGATATGATCAACATGTTCAAAGAACACCTGCACCCTTAAAATATTACATGGTCTTGTCTTGGGCATCGCCCCGGCAACCTTTGACACCACAAGGAACCCCCCCCCCCTACTCCGTCCACGAACCGGATGCAACACTGTGATGGATCTATTCGCGACATTTTGCCTACTAATCCTCTTGAGGAAACTTTGGGGCTAGCATTCACATTAACTCACAGCCTTTCAAGAAGAAACCGTGATATTTAAATTAGTTTGACTGTATACAGTCTTGGTTTTGTAGATGTAATATAGAAGGAGCCGGGAGCTGCTACGTAAGTGTGAATATTGGAATATTTCATTCACAAATATAGCGCGAGTTAAGGAAGTAATTGCTAAGAGATTAAATTATTGAATTGAAGATTTAAGATTCATGATATTAGAATTAGTTATCGGTTCATTAGCGCTTGTTCTCCTTATCTAGATCACGTAGTCGGATTTACATAGATTTATACGGTGAGAATAGATAACGCTTTATATATCACTCCTAGGTTTTCTTTTGTAGTTTCACTTGCGATTGTTTAAGTGTGCGTGAAGTTAAATAAAACTAATTGTTATTATGGAAGTTGTTGGTGATGCTTTGTTTCTCCCCACACCATTAACACAGGCAAGACCGAGAGCGAGGGGTGCCGATTAGATCAACACCCCACAACTCGATGATAAAAGGGATGACCGCTATGGTCCCGAAGCCTAGAGAGGGCAGAGAAAGAGACGGTTGAAAACTTTCGTAGAGACGAGACGTGGCTCCTCCCTCACAAACAACCGAATTTGGACACTAAGAACCTAAGCAATATTTTTGATAACTGTTGCTGTGTTGTTGCTCATGCCACCTGCCTGACATAGTCAGATCGAGGCCCACGAAATTCATCATGGCAACGGGCTAGAGATACGTCTGTCATTAGCCTAAGCTTTGAGCCCATGAAGGTGACAGCACGATTTTGCTCACGATAGATGGCGACACCATTCGGATCCACAAATTCAACGAGCACGTTCTCCGTTTGTACTCGGCGAGTATTTGGTGGCATCGGGCGTCGAACCCAGGCCTTCCGGTCTGGCGTCCGATGCTCTAACCACTAGGATACCCACAGCCCATTTTTGATAACTTCAACGTATATACTGTAATTAATAGCTGTGACGTAAATAAACTAAATATTTAAAATTACGCCATCTTTATTTATCTTAAACGCCGCAAGGATAAATGTGGAGGAGCACTATCATATATGAAACACATGACTCTATGCAATTCAGGGAGGATTTGTTGCAGAAAAACAAGGTACGTTACTCCATTCAAGCCTTAGGCCAACAGGCACGGCCCCAAAGTGATAATCCTCGAAGATTTCTACCACACGTTAACATTAAACCACTGATGAGATTTCACGGAACCCTAGCTCGTAGATTACCATCACCCACTTGAGTGCATTATGTTTGTTGATACTGTCTTTTCTCGCGTAAAGCTGGCTTCGTCTGTAGATAATACAGTGGTGGAAAATCGAAGATTACGAGTAGTGACGTCAAGCATCCAGCGCATGAACTGTTCAAGGCAGGTATAATCGTTTATAGTTGTTGTTGTTGCTTATCCACTTGGCCTAGACCACAAACTAAACCAAGTCCAAGAGACCGTGTCGCTTAATTAAATTAAAAACAACATCCTCCTCATTCAATAATTGCCCCACAGAGGCACCAATACATGCAATGACATGGGAGGGAGAAGGCATATCCGAACAGTGGCAAGAAGCATAAGTCTTCTCAGATCCATTAAATATTAAGCTCTTGATGTGACCACTCCTAAGTCTAGATAAAGTGGTCTGAGCCAGTCTATAGGACAGATGCACTGCAGGGACAATCCCGGACACTTAGCTTAGGTGGAGACCTCCAAATAGTTTTGATCTTGCCCGTGAACAGGGAGTGGACCTCGGAAGCTTCTAGTTCAGAGGAAGAGGCAGTGGGAAGTTCACTGCCCTTCCGAGCAAGCAGATCAGCAAGTTCATTTTCCATAAATCCCAACATACGAGGTATCCACTGAAAGCATACCGAACTGACCTGGGTCAATGCAGCTAATTTCGAAAGTATATCCTGCCCCAACATACCCAGGACATTGGATCAATCCTTTAAGAATTTGATAGAGCTTTTGCTGTCAGTCAAAATACAAGTATCAGATGCGCGATTGTCCAAAGCAAGGTTTAAGGCTTCTCTAATAGCAACAAGCTCAGAGCGGAAACTGAGCTGTTGTCAGGGTTTCTAAAACGATATCGAAATTCCTCAGTATTTGTTTTCATAAAACGCCACTGCCTGTTCTGCCTGAGTCAGATCTGCCTCCATCTGTGTAGAGGAACAAGACCTGGGATGGAATATTATCTATGACCTCGAGGGCAAGTTGGCGCAGCAGATAGTTAGAAATTATAACTTCTGGAAGTGGAATGAGTGCATATTAGCAGTATGTAGAACAGTCCGGACAATTGCGTAACGGAGAGTATTAAGGCTCCCAGAAAAGTCAGGCTTTCTCTTTAATATTTTATAAATTGGTTAAATATGTACTTGGCATCAGTCAGGCTTTGAACCCCCTAGAATCCTAGCCTCACCCCCCGCCCCCATGATGCGGAGGTTTACATTAAAACACTGATTCCGGATGCCGTGTGGAACATCAAGCTCAACTGCAACTGCTCGTGTACTTGTCGACTGGAAAACATCAAGCGGCATTTTACAATCTTAGAGTTAAAAAGCTTTAATTACACTAGGCAACATCAAAATTGTTTCGGGCTCAAAAATAGTTTATTATGAAGTATTTTGGTCTACTAAACACGAAATCATCATAAAAACTTCAGCTTAGCCCTTGTTTTCAAGAATCAGAACTCGCTATTCATAAATAGCTGTATTTTTACTCATCTTTATTTTCTGTGTATAATCTTTTTGATGTTCATTTGAGCGGGTAGATCGAAGCTCTTGCCTCAGGATTGATTTTTATTTCAGCGAAAGGCGTGTAACCCCGAGCCACCTTTCTTCAGGTGTGTTTTGAGTCTAACCTAGAGCATTAGTAGAACAAAGAACAGGCAATAATGCACGATTCAAGTGATATTCGCTGTTTTTCGTCTTACAACTCAAGGTAAATCAATTCAACTGAATTTAGGTTTCAAAAATAAGTGTGGTATGAGGAATTTTAGGCAGAGAACTATCAACAGTTGGTGAAAGAACTCCTACAAAATTTTCATGACCCAGGATGCAATATGTCTCTAAAGATCTATTTTTTACATTCTCATCTTGATTTTTTCCCTAAAAAACTGTGGAACTGTAAGCGACATGAACACTGTGAAAGGTTTCATCAAGATATCACAGCAATGGAACGTATATATCAGGGTCGTCGGGATGAACCAATGCTCGCAAACTACTGCTGGACAGTTATAAGGGATGATCGGTCTTCGATATTCAAGGGTCACTTCAAAAGGAAATGTTCACAGGAAAATAAACTAAAAAATACTACTGATTTCTTATATGTGTGTGTGTGTAACACGGTTTTTTGAAACATGCCTTATTGTACTGTATGTATTAGTTAGTAATGTTTTGTTCGTCAAATTTACCAATAAATTGATGGATGAGCTGAGGTATATCTTAAAAACAAGAGTAATAAATAAATTTCATTTACATATTTGTTTTTTTTTCAACCCAAAATTAGTAAGAATAGGCTGTTTAAAACTAGGAAACAGACAAAAAAGCTGTTTTTGTTGCCTAGTGTTATCAATGACATATCTAATAATGCAATTAAATTCCAGTCTAAAATAATTACCTATTAACACATAATTAATTGGATCTTCATATGGGGTTCTTATAATACACTTACGTTGTTGACCGGAGATGTCATATAAGTCTTCAACGTAATTGACTGGGTATTATGCAATTTGCTTATGGTTATCGCACACGCACTTCAAGTTGCCTGAAATGTTTTCACTTAAACGTTATTTGCAGACCACATTCAATTGATTATTGTTACCTTTAAATTAAAAAAAAAAATGGACCATCGCGAATTTTTTGAATTAAAGTGAATTTTCCGGTGAATTATCTGCAGATAACTTCCAAGCGACGTCTATGATAGTAATTCAAAAGGCGTTGGCTTTTCAGTGGTTTTGAATCCAAGCAGGCCAGTGACACACACAAGGGGGATGTCCTGGGGGTCCGGACACCCCCCCCAAAGCCCTTGAGTTTTTTTTTCGATTGATGATAATCCTATACATATATAACGTAAAATTTATTTAAGTACTTGTAATTAGCAATTTATTTTACTAATCAATGCTAATTATTAATTCAATAATTTATTTTTTACTTTTTTTTGTTAAATAAATCAACAAATTAGAAGAATCAATTGGTGTGCGCTGTTAATATTCACTCACTCACTCGCTTGAGGTATGATGCGAGTTGGGGGACTTTCGACCATGAACCCCCCCCCCCTTGCAAAGTTTTTGTGTGCGCTACTGAAATAAATCTGAATAGGCGGTATAAATATCAGACCAACAAATCAACAGAAAACCTTAGTGATAGTGACCAGGGACGTCTTAAGACTCTTTCAGGCCCTGGGCCTAGAGAAATCTTTTTGAGGCTCTAGACCGCAATGCAAATGTAGGCCCCACCTGATATCTTTAAAAGTAGACAGTATATTGCATGCATTGTCAAATTTCAAACGGAATTTGAAACAAATAAATACGCACGACTCACAACCACATAAACCTAGGCACAAACCGGCTCGTCCGATGGCTACATTTCGACTAAATGGGTTGAATGATTTTGTATGGTATTAGGCCTAGACATGGACAACGGTCATCACATAATAATACAGTCTTACCACTTTTACCAGTTGACATGCAGTTTGAAATTCCATGTTGTTGTTGTTGTTGTCGTGTCTTTCCCGAAGGGAAGGAATGAAAGTTGCCAGAGCCTGTGAGACAGGTTGGACTTCTTTACGATAGATGGTGACACCACCTATCTCCACCTCCACAATTTAGGTATAGAACTGGAGGGGAGGGAAAAATTCTCCAGCTCCCTGCACTCGTGGTTTCTACTACGACCACCCACAAGATTTTCGGACCCACTGATTTAACGAGCACGTACTCCGTGTGTACTTGCAGGGTATTTGGTGGCATCGGGCATCGAACCTTCGGTCTGGGGTCCGATGCTCTAACCACTAGGCTACCCACGGTCCTATTCAAAGGGCGGAACCTTCCCTGTTTTTCGAAAAATATAAAGGTGAATAATATTTGATCATCAAAATTATCCAGATCATGATCTTTTTAAAACAGTAGAGAATGAAGTGAGGCCCCCAACGAGAGCGAGGCCCTGGGCCCGGACCCAGTTGGCCCATGCCTTAAGACATCCCTGATAGGGACAAAAATTATAGATAGCATTCATGAGGCTGGAAGATCCTTCTGTGTTTCCCCAAAAGATTGTGTGTGTGTGTGTGTGTGTGTGTGTGTGTGTGTGTGTGTGGTGTGTGTGTGTGTGTGTGTGTGTGTGTGTGTGTGTGGATTGAAAACAACATTATACGAAAACTTTACAAATGTTTCTGAAGTAACTATTGAAAGTTATATATATATAATCCACAAAGTATTAGTAAAGTAGCGCAGTTCATTTTCTCGGTAGCGACTTTTTCGACGTTTATTTCGTTTCTAAATCCACATCATCAACAGACTGATAAATATTATAATAACTATGACAAGACTTTAAACGGACTGACGTTATCAATAGTAACATGCGAAATTTTCTCGCATTCATAATTTCAATAGGACAAAGACGAAGATCAAAATCGGCGGTCACACGCTCCTGTTTCTACAAAAGTCCCTCAGCTGATAATATGTTAATACCAACCTCTTTCTTTTCATAACCATATCTTTTAGAAATGGAATTTATTATATTTAGCTATAGGTGGCGTGGCTGGTTTGTCGCTGGCCTTCTGCACCCAAGGTTACGGGTTCGACCCCGTCCCAAGTCGGTGGATTTTCGTGATGTAGAAAATCGACAGCGGCCATGTCGTATGATTTAAGGTATGTAAAAGATCCCTAGAGTGTCTGTTTGGCTTGGGCGCTCTCGACAAAATTAAATCCTGGTACAAGTTCGCATCATCAGAGCTCAGGTGCCTCCCTCTGTGGAGGAAACTGGGCGTCAAAATTACCTGCAGCGATTGGTATCCACCTATACGGCGCCGCACTAAAGAGTGATACCAGCTCTTGGGGATGTACTAGGTCTACAATGGTAAAAATACCAATCCGCAGCCCATTGAATAAAAAAAAAAATATTTAACTATAGTCAGCTGTCAAGATTTTTTATTTTTATTTAATTTAACTATGGAATAAACATGAAAGGTATTAGCCGCAGCTCTTGTGTCATTTTAAACTACGGTCCAGTGATAAAAATGACACTTGAGCTGGAAACCTCTCTCCAATCTTCCAGACCTCGACAACGGGAGGACTTAATACCTTGACAGATTTAAAGTGCATTATCCCTTCTACACGACGGATCTTCTGTGGCATCAGAACTCGAACTTGCTACTCAACAATGACGACCACGAGTTCGTAAATATGACCACAATATTACTGTGGTTATTAAATTCAAGAAGAAATGGATGTGCTCTGAAAAGATTCATATGAAAGGTTTTTCAAAGGATTTATTTTAACGTTTATTTTCAGAAATTGATCATGCCATTTTCCTTTTTGAAATCGTCCGTTACTCCTAATGGGGCGGTAACCATAGTTTAAGAACCACTGAACAAAGTTTGGCTTGATCTTCTGTAATTTGTGTAAAACCCGCCATCCTTCTATCAGCCACAGTTACCGTATCAAGCCGAATGAGCAGTGTAAAGTATGTTCAAGTTGTAAAAAAAATATACCTAAAAGCAAAAATTTCTGCCCATGTAAAACATTATTTAAAAAAAAATAACTAAATTGTCAACAAATCCGTTTTGTACACCCTTGATTTGTAAACAGTAGCTCATTTCGTAATTCTATTGCCCTCCTGATTTTGCTATACATGTTTACGTTCATTAATACAACTTTGTTATCAGTGGCGTACGCAGAGTGCTTTTACATGGGAGAGGGGTTTACATTTAAAAAAAAAACATGTTGATGACAGCACTGAGGCATAATCTTTATGCAAAAAATTAAAACTCTCTTGGTGTGTGGTAAAAATCTGAACAAGGGTTTGCAATCCCGTGTCATATTTTTAATCCCGGGATTACATTATTCAGATACCGGGATTAGGATTGGACTATTTATTAAAAATACTTACATATTAGCGTAGTTAAAATAGCATAATAAAATTAAAAATATAATTAAAAATTGATTTAATATTATTTTAATGAAACAAATAAAAAAAATTATTCATCATAAAAAAACAAATAAAAATAGTACATAATGAAAATTTAAAAAAAAAAATCATTTCTTCAATTCCTGCGTTTCTGTAAATAAGCTTATAAAAAAAACAGCTCCTCCAGCGTTTCATCATTGAAACGGCTCCTTATTTTTGTTACAAATTATCCTGCCGAAGAAAATGCAAGTTCGGATTCTTTACTAGTAGGTACTGTCGTCATTAAATAGGAGTATTTTCTTTTCAGGTAGTCACCACGTCTCCATCCATTTTCAAAAAAGAGACATTTCTTTTTGAATTTTTGATGACGTGTCTCAAATCTAATATACTTTATTGGTGCATATACTTCTTTGATAACTTTATTTAGTTCTTCTGCTACATTTAATGGTTTTTGCATATAAATTGATCCAGTTATTGAATTGAATGTGAATCAAATTCAAGGGTCACCTCATTGGAAATTGAAGATCCAGTTGCATGAGCTGTTAGTAATGCAACGGGATTTGTAGTCAAGTCTTTTTTCTGGCAGGTTCGCTATTAATTAACGTCATTTAATTGAAGAAGGCACTGTGACAAAATCTATTTTTGAGATATTGCTTACATTATTGCGTAAGCATTGCAGTGAGCCACTTAGATCTGTGCGCCGTTTTCCCATACGAGAAATGAGACCTGTGCATATATTTTTGTTACCTATAGCACTTATAACTGCACACAAAAAATCTATGTACATATTTCATAAACAACACATAAGTTTTTGAAAAATTAAATTCTTAGCAAATTTTTATGAGAAAAATTTTTTTTAAATATAATTCAGACAAAAATTAAATCACGGAATTAGTTATTTTAATCCTGGGATTTCAGTATTGGAAAAAACACCGGCATCCTTGGGCTGAAAACTCTACCAGATATCTGCCAAAAATTCTAATTGCCTCTATCCAAGTTAGCTGACACCGGACATCCTGAGGGTGGGAGAAATGTTCGTTTTCTAATCCCACTCTCGATGGGGAGAAAGTTACAGAAAAAAATAAGAGGATACATATCGAATTTCACAGTTTAACATACACACCCACCTCGAACCCTTCAAGGTTCAACACGTAGGAAAACTGAAATTAAACGTATACAGTACAAAAAAGTAAATAAGATACATTAAATGTAATACCAGATTCACAATACTTTGAATAAAATTTCAAAATATAATCCAGACAAATATTAAATCCTAGGATTTGAAAAAACCACCGGGATCCCGGGCTGCAAACCCTAGCCTGAACCCCCAAATCCCACTCTTGCGTACACCACTCTGTGTTATTGTTCTTATATTTACCTTCCATGGCTCCTTCGATAGTTTTAGTACATTTTCCCTGGTTAATTTCTGCATAATAACAAGTATATCTTCACGTCGCGTGTCCGATAATAAATGGTGTGATTTTATCAACTAAACTAAGTAAATAAACACAGGAAATGTTACGATAAAAGAATACGTGACGAACTTATCCTTTTAAGCTTGCAAAGAGCACACAAGATACCAGAACAATCTATACAAGCTATAAAACATATATTATCTACGAGTTATTGCTCAAATTGAAAGTAAATACGGTAGTCCTCTAACAGGATAATCGCAGAAAATAAGACGGCTTCTTAATTAAATAGTAAGATGCTGGAGGGGGGGGGGGCACATGACTTCCTCTGACTTTTTGGAGATTAGCAAGAGAAGTCATAACTCCAACACGTGAATAGCGCGAAGCCAGGGTAGAGAGAGAACCACACTGTAAATATGATAATGGAAGAGTCATTACTCTTCTCGAAAAATCTATTAATTTCTCTAATGGGCTTTATCTGATAACGTATTTGTAAAATTTATTTCTAAGCTTGAAGCAGCGTTTCTTAAACTGTTGGGCTCGTCCCCTTACGGGGGGGGGGGGTAATCCTACTAGGGATGGTAAGCATATCGAAAGTCAAAAATAAAAGATTTAAAAAAATTATAAAAAAACTGAAAGGAAGCAAAAAACAAAATATTTTATGATATAGTCCTTACTAATATTATAAACGCGAAAGTTTGGATGTATGGATGTTTGTTACTCTTTCACTGAAAAACAACTGAATGGATTTTAATGAAACTTTACAATAATATAGCTTATACATCAGAATAACACATTGGTTGTGATTTATAATGATACTGTGTGAAGTGTCCAAAATATAACGATAAATGTCAAGTAAGTAGGAAAAAATTCTTCCATCTGAAAGCTATTCTGGCGTGCGCTGTAAAAACCGTTAGAGTTATACGTATATATAATCACGTATACAAAAACGCTCGCTACAGCATATATGTATCTTTTATGTGTAAGCCATTATCGCCAAAATAGTGAACCATAAATACAATAATAATTGATAATTTATTTCAATGCACGTTTTTTTATGATTTTATTATCAACCGATCACTATGATAATTGGCAAATATATGTATTCTTTTTTCGAAAAGGTTTTTGTGCAATCCTTTTTGTTGTAGTTCCCCACCAGGTGGCGCTATATCATATCAACTTCTGCACCGTTTAATCCATCGCCAAGTGGCCAACAGGGTCGCCAAAAATGATGCCAACGTGGCTATATCACCGACATTTCGTTATGTTTCCATTGAATCGCCATTATAGTGTAAGGAACAGCGTTGCTTGCGAATATTACAATTTTAACATAAAATAAATACAACAAAAAGTAATATTAACGTATTACACATCCGGATATAAATTATTTACACTATTTTAAGCGTTCATAACATAATATTTGTAACAATGCGTTACTTTTGCTGAGCAGCGATCAGCTTAGGAAAGTGTTTTCAAAAATCAAACCACAAGAGAGTTACGGGGTGTTATAAATATTTTTAAAAAAACATCTTTTTTATCAGTTATTAGATCTATAGACTTAAAATATAACAAATATGTTTTTTGTTCACCTAAGATATGCAAAAAGGTTTTTTTTTTGTTTGTTGTTACATTTTCAATTCACGTAAAATTAACTCATTAAAAACTTCTTTATCCTTCAATCTGTATCGTTTAGTTTTTCAACTCACCCATGCGAAGAACGGGTATATCAGCTAGTAAAAAATAAAATACACATTTACACGGATATTATACTTATAAATGTATCAGTACTGCACATTGTATTTGATCATTAATTCCTCATTACAAGGTTAAGAACCCGTTTAATAACTATTAGTGACACCATCATATACAAAAATTGATAATTTGTACAGTTCATAAATAAAGAGATATTGTAGCTTTTTTTTTAGCGTCAAAGTGCATTATTATTGAATACAATACATTATTATTGTATGGAGGGAGGGTGCCATGAAAATTATGACTGAAAATTGGGTCACTGGCATTGAAAGTTTGAGAAACACTGGATTGCGACAGATCCCTTGGGGACTCTTCTTGGGAAACATTTTTGTCAACCAACTTTCACAGAAGGAAGAAAACGTGATTATGCAAATTAAGTATATTATATAAATTCTGCAATCAGTTTTGGGAGTTAGTTGGTGGGTGGAGGATCGTGAATTTTTGTAGTGAAAATCTGAGTTTATAAAAGTATCAATTGAAGAATTCCAAGAGAGGATTACTCGGAGGTGATCGAATCCAGTTAAAGATTACCTTTCAATGCCTCAACAGAAGGACTTCCCAAAAGTACAGGTATCGTGATCCTTATTTAAAAGAAGTTAAATAATAACTTATTAGAGCCCGATGGAGTTTATATTGAGCTTATATAATTTATCGTGGAATCAGTTGAGGGCCCGTAATTTTATCCCCTGGCTAACAGGTCTCACCTTCGCGCTCTGCAAACTGATCAACATTCTTCATTGGATTATTATTGTGCTTGATATTTTGTGACAGTAAAATAATTAGAGTGAATCATGTCGACTGATTATTCAGTTCTTCCCACACCACTAGCCGGGTCCGAGAGTAGACAAGGGGGATTAGAGGGAAGCAGGAACCGACAAGCATTACATACTTAATCGGAATAATTTCATTTATACTAGGACATATCCAATATAAGAGAGAATTTTTTTAAAAAGATCTTTTCTGAAGTGATTTGACGTTCTTCTTCTTAAATCTCCAACACCGTAAGGATTTTTTGATCTTGGGAATAAGAAAAAGTAGATTGGGGCAAGATCCACAGCACAAGGTGGATGCGGCAACCTTTTAATGCCACATCACTTCGGTTTCTTCAACAGTACCTTGAGAAGAGTGAGCATTTGCATAATTCGCAAGAAAAAGGTCGACTTTCTTAATCATACTTCAACATTTCTAGATCAGAGCTTCGCCAATTTGCCGTCCGTTCCGTTTCCGAACAGTGCAATGTTCAACATTTGTTTCTTGTGAGGCCAAAAGTGACAGGAAAACACAAAGTGAGGGATATTATGGGATTTTCAGTTGTGTGATTTGGTAAACATCTGCGCAGAATGTTTGGTCAGTTTGTTTCCAAGTGAGGGGGTGTATACGTGCTCTTTTATTGAGTTTTGTCGATGTAGAAACCTGGATGGCATGCGATGCAGAAGACTGGGGATTTCAAATGCTGAATTAATGACGAAATTGTGACCTCCGTGCTAGAAGAATTCGACCCTGTCGACGATGAAACGGATGAAGACGAGGAAAACAACAACAACGAAAGTACCAAATGTCCATCAAATGCTGACGCGTTTCTGTGTTAGAGACAGCTATGGAGTGGTACGAACAACAATCAGAGTGCAGTCGTACTCAACTATTGGTGCTGAAGAGAATCAGAGACCTTGCAGTGAAAAAACGAAGGTGTACAATGGTACAGCGAAAAGTAAATGATTATTTTCCACAATTAAGGTACATTTTGCACTTATTTGGCTTTTTCTTCAAGCACACTTCCTGCATATGTTGTTTTTCAATATTTGTATAGTGTCCAGTATGATATACTGCATGGATCGCATTCTGTTTTCGGTTATCCGAACAATCGAATATCCGAACGGTGTCCGGTCCCAATTGATTCGGATAAACGACGTTCTACTGTATTCAAATTTTAAGACCAGATTTACCTTAATAGCCGTATAAGTTACAACATCAGGAATTCCGAGGAAACTCGTACACTTTTTTCGTTTGAAAATGTGTCTCAAGTTACTGTTTTGGGTGGAGGAATCTCTGTTAGTTTAGAGATTAGATATTTGAAGATGTCTTTTACTCTATTGGAATTGGTATAGAGATTTCGAGTTATATTAACGTCACTGTATAAAGCTAAGCGAGGGCCGCACCTTGTAATTTTGAACCATGGTTCAGTGACGAACACAACAACTGAGCTGGCACCTCCTTCTCCTAATTCTCACGCCACATCAACTTCAGCAGTTTGAGCCTTGGAATATTTAACGTGCATTAGCTTCTTCTGTACTGCGGACAGTGGCGGATTAAGCGGGTGTCAGACCTGGCGGCCGCCAGGGGCCCCAAGCTTGATGAGTGTTAAGGTCAGTGACAAACCCAACCACGCCACCTTGGTACAAGAAATGAAAAGAAAACAAAGATACAATGAAAACTCCGCTGGAAATTTATCGAGATGTAAAAGAAATCCTAATGAAGAAAAACTTTTGAAAATATTTTTAACAATACCGATATCGAATGCATCAGGCGAATGATCTTTTTTAGTTTTAAAACGTGTTAAAAATAATTCAAGAAGTACTATGCGAGAAAAGAGAAAGTGAACAACATGGCCCTATTATATACAGAATAAAATGTTTTGGACAAAATAGATATGGTGAAAATAATTGATGAATTTCCCAAAGAGAAATCAAACTGTATAGCAAAACTGTAAGCTCTTAAGTAAGGTTTATAATTTTTTTCTTCAGTTAAGATTTTTCTTTAGCAGATGAGTTTTTTTTTTGCAATACATTTTATTTTGAGAATTTAAAGTAATTGACTCTTTTCACTATTTTAGTTTTTCGACTCTTAAGCCCATGGGCTTCAAACCTTTTACCACCAGGGGCCTCCAACTACCTTAATCCGCATCTGACTGCGGATCTTTAGCAGTACTAGGGTTTCTTTCCCGGGTTCCCGGGAAATCATAATATTTCTGCACTTTTTCTATTCCCGGGAATTATGCTTCGTTCCCGGGATTTCCCGGGAATCGCAAAGATTATATTTAGCATTAGACAAAGCATTAGATTTAGAATTGGAAAGCGGTGTAGGAACAGATGCTTTGTTTCATATAACTTATGCAGAAAAAAATTCTATAACTAACATAAATGAAACTATAAAAAAAATATTAGAAATGCAGTAAAATTATTCAGAAAATCACCTCTCAAAAATGATATTTTACAAAAATATGTTAAAGATTAGTTTGGCTGTGAAAAGGTGGTTTGTTTGGATACCAAATCACTCGGGAATAGATTGTTGGAAATACTTGAAACACTTTTAGAAATAAAGTCAGCAATTTTAAAAGCATTAATTGTCATTAAAGAATAACAAATGACGGCCAATATAGAGTTTGAAACTATGACTACAATTGTAGCAGGCTTAAGGCCAGTAAAAATTGGCTTAAAAAAATGATGCAGTCGAAAAAGTCCAGAGAGCATTTTCGGCTGCCGGATTGTTCGTCACAAAGTTTAGAACTAGGCTGAGTGATAAAAGTATAAATTGCTTATGCTTTCTGAAATTCTATTTTAAAAATGAATAATCAGTTTATTATATATATTGTGCATTTTTAGCTTATTATATAAATACGTATTAATTTTGGAATTTTTATGTGTATCCTTATTTTATATAATTATTGATTTTATTTAAAAATAACTTGTTCATAATTTTTTTGAAATTTTGATGTATTCCCGGGAACGAGTATTACGTTCCCGGGATTTTCCGGACATTCCCGGGAATGGAAAAACCCGGGAAATCAGAAACCCTATGTGGTACTGGATTCGAACTCATGACATGTCAGCCACGAGTGCGTGACCACTAGGATACCGCGGCCACTTGAAGTTGGTAGAGGAGTCCTGAAATAATACAACTCTTTTTTTAAAGTAATTATTATCTTTTAAGAAATTTTAGGATGCATACTTTGATTCTTTCTTTTGAACTGTTCCTCTCATAATTAATTCATTGAAAATTTGTGCGGGTGTCCAAATTAAAAATAATTTAAATTGTAAATACAGTCGACTCTCGATCATTCGAAGTTGGAGGGACCAATGAAAAACTTCGAATTCTTAAGAGTTCTAATTATCAAGTGGGTAGGGGAAAAAACTCCTAAAATGCTCGAAGAGAATTTTTTTCTAACACATTTAGATTTGTGAAACTATGTAATAAAACAGCAATTGTATATATGTATAAAATTTTAAAGTAATTTTTAAAATGTACATATTATACAATATAAATATTATACAAAAGTTTAAAAAGTCTGGGGGGGGGGGAAGAATACATTCTCATACACAATCCTACGCATCTCTTCTTCACAATAGTGGAATGTGTAGCAAGGCCACGTTCTAAACGAAAGATATGGAAGCTTACTACAAGTGCGGTTGGTCTACTGTCCACTTGAAGAAGGAAAGCAATAAAAGTGTCTTTTCGTCTGATGAACCGGAAAACACTAAGAAGGGGTAACAGACAGATGGTCATCCAAGGGGCTACGTTACAGGGGAGACACGCAGAGACAATACAACACAAAACTTGTAAGCTCCAACCTGATTGCTACAGGACTGTACATGCTAGTGAGTGTTCGAATTGTCGAGAGTTTTATAAGATTTCGTATTTCGTATCGTTGTAGTCTGGTCAGTCACAGATTTTACTTCGAATTATTGAGTTATAGTTTTAGTTTGAAAAGTATTGTTTTAGTTTTTCTAGGGACTGAGCTTATACTTCGAATTATCGAGAATCGAACTGTAATAAATTATTTACAAAGTGACATTTGGCCCAAAATGTATTAACAGCAATTTCTTCACCTGAAAAAAATGTTCTGCATTTGAATCCTATTAATAAGAAAATTAGGAGGATGGGGATAAAATGGTGACATGTGAAATTTTTCCGAGGGAAGAAAATGGAATGCGCAAATAAAAATAAGAGTGTTAAAATAAAAATTAAAAAGTGCATTCCTGAGATTTTAGGCATACTTTTTGATCGGCGCTGTGTTCATGTTATACATTGATGGGATATACTAGTCTATTTTGGTGTATGACTTTATTCCAAAAGAAAAAGGGAATGTTGAGATAACAGAAGCAACTTACTAGAATCGTCTGAAAGCGAGGGCGTTAACCTTTGCTTGAAGCATTTAAACCGAAATTACTTTCTAACACGAAACATCCAGTAGAAATCAATAACAAATCAAGTCCAAATACCTTCCTTATGGTTCTATAAAATTGAATGAATTTTTTAAAAATTTGGGTGTTTTAAAAATAATTAATAGGCCGCCTTCGATTATTATTGTTGTACAACATATAATGTTCTATAATTATAGAGTGTAGAAAAACTTTAATACTCTGCACTATTTTTAAAAGAATTATTTAAAGTGAGTAGCTGTTAGGTTTAATGGCGCAAGAGAAAAATTCTTTGAAAGGATGCATTTTTTAAACAAATTGCAAAAAGAAGATGATCAAGAAATCGCATTTAAAATAAAAAATTTCCTCATTTGAATGTTCTTTCACGACTCCACGCAAAGTCAATGGCGTGCTAGGATTTTGGCAACGGATAACAAAAATGAAACAGATTTTAAAAAATACGAATTAAATATACCGTATCTAATTCCCCATATATTTCATAATTGTGCTTACGAGTATTTTTCCTCTCATTAATTTGTCAAGAGGGTAGACAGGTTTAAGAACAATAGGGCATTTGATGACCAGAATATAAATAATCTCTCAATGGCCTAAATTCACGACAGTCACGTGATAAATATAACCACGTGATCTCCAGTTAATTCAAAACTGATATTAGATTTTTACTTGTTTACACTTGTAAAATTTAGGTACAATTTCAGATTTGACAAAAGGGTAAAGATTTTAAAGTGTTTTAAAACTTCTCAAAATGTTTTTCTAACTTTGGAAGAAGAAAAAATCTTATGTTAACGTGTACTTATCAAACGCTTTTGTTTACTCATGGACGTTATTATATGGTTGACAAATATATTTTTCTCAAAAGAAAGTTTGTAAAAAACAATAGTTGGCAACAGCGAAGCACATGAACAAATAGACTCTAAACACGTGGTTGTATTTGTCATGTGACTATGTCGCAAAATGAATTAATGAACTGATTGGTTGGAAACAAGTGATTGCAGTTGTCGTGCGAATATGGGGTCACATGAATTTAGCCCATGAAGCAGCTCTTGTAGACAACTGGTTTTTGTTCTTATTTATTCCTGGTATTTAAAAAATTTAAACAGTTTGTTCCTATTTTTGATTGCTTTTCAACTTTCTGTTTACAGATAAATTTAAAAATGTATCAATTCAGTGGTCTTCCAGCTTTGTTGACTCACAGAACCCTTGAGACTATAAAGTGTTACTGGGAAACTCCATCCAAACCTGAGAAGAATATATCTTAATATAATGTTTAAGGTAGATCAATATGGAAGAGATACTTTAAGAAATCCGACTGGTTGCGACAACTTTTTTTTAAAAAAATGGAAATATGGGGATTTTTTTGAAATTTTTATATTTGCTTAGTTCATTTTTGAAAAATATGCTAACGTCAAGAAGAGAAAAAGAAATTATTATGATTAAAATTGGAAAAAATGGGTAAAAATTGACAAAAAATAACACAAACGCGGTCCATTCAGTACCAAAAGTTTATCAACAAATTATAAAATTTTCAATTTTGATGTGTTGCTATGTTATTTATTTCTGAAGTGACCTTCAAGATAATTGATATTTTAATTTTTGCAAAAACTAGAGCACTTTATCTTTTTTATTACATGAAAGTGCTTAAAAAAAACACTGGTTATATGAACAGAAGGGGCAATAAATTTTGTAATAAAACAGTGATTGATAAATCTGAAGGTTAAAACAGTTCTACTAGTATGCAAAGCATCCACAAAAATTTTCAGTTAACTATTTTCAAAACTTTTTTAGCAATCGCTGACCTACAGTTTGATTATTTTCAAAAAATCACATTTCGAGTAAAACGCATTTTAAAGTATGACATATCTTGCTTAAAGTAATGGCATCTGCTTTTACTAAAACACTTGTAGTTTTTTTTTCTAGTGAACGGAAAATAATAAATTTGGTATTTTTATAAAGCTAATAAGATGTCCTATAAAATAAAATCATAAAAAAATTGTCAATTTTCGGCAAAATTCACAATTTTAGAGTAGTCGGATACAATACAATTCAAGAAAAAATACTGCTTTTCTATAAAAAAATTTTAACATTATATTAATGTAATTTATTCATTATTTCGTGCTTCAGGTGTCATCTACCATTGCATTATCTATACTAATAAAAGAAAGAGTTTGTGTGTTTGTGTGTTTCAGCTGTTCCGGTGAAATTAAGCAACCCAGAATAATGAAACTTGGCATGTAGAAGCTATAGGTCGTTATGCTGTTAACCTCGAAGAGTTTTTTTTTCAAAATTCGCTTTAGATTTTTTTTTTTTTTTAATTCAATTTTTATGCGATTTCTCAGTTAAATGGAGATATGACGTCATCAGCCATGCCAAGTCATAACTTTGCGAAAATTAATGTTTCGAGCTGTTTTGAGGGGAATTTTAACACATTTTATAGTAAATATACTTATTTATGGTTGTATTTATTCGTTTTTTTAACTCTTAGTGGAGGAATTACATTTGTTTTTCGAAAAAATCATCCTAAAAAAATGTTTTTTCTAAATTTTATTTTTCCGATTGGCAACACTAATTTGATAACAGTAGATAACAGTTGGAAGATGCATTGGTTTTCCAGTTAAGCCTATTATGTATTTTTTCAATAACTAAATTAAATTCGTTTAATATACACTTTTGTTTTGCTTATATTTTGAATGATTATTCCGAACCATTTATGGGTTTAGATTTAATTTTGTTGTTTTTTTTTCAGCTTAAAAATTTCTGATTTGTGTGTAGTCAATTGTAATTTCTGTTTTGGTTTAAGGCAGCGTCACATTTATTATTCTTTTTTCATTTTGACCATTACATGTATTCATTTGATTCTTCTGTATTGTTTCTGGTTTTAGATTAAACTGTGTCATTTATCTTCCAGAATTTCTGATTTTTTTTTTTGTGGTCAGAGGTTTCATGTTATAATTTTTTTTAGTCATTCTAATTTGAATTGGTTTAATATGCATTTTTATGGTTTTCAGTTGTTAATGTTGATTGTTTAGATGTTTGTTTAAATGTTGTAATTACTATTTTAGGTTAAGTGCCACGTTTATTTTATGAACTACCATTAGAGGTAATTATTTTCAATTGTTAATGTTGATTAATATGTTCTAAACAATGACCCAAGTATACGAGCTGTTGAATTTTAGGTATGATACATTCCCTTGCCAAGTTGTCCCAAATGATGGTGATGGCTCCTGTCTCTTCAGTTCAATTTCTTATTTGTTGAGTGCAATCCAGTATTATTGTTCGACGGGCTGTTCATTTATTATAGACAACTGGAATAGATTTAAGGTATTTACACTTGATCATGAATTGAAAAGCTACTCATCTGGCGAAGCGTATAAAACTGCCATGTTGAACCCTATGACATACTGCTCCGCTTCTGAGTTACAGACTGTCTGAACTCTGTTCTTTCGGTTTCCAGATTTTTCATAAGGGATATCTCTTTGCTGTATTTTGGGGAGAATTTTCAAACTGTTAAAAACATGAGGTTCAGTGGCAAAAACTTGGAGTGGTGGACACTTTGATGCCTATGTGTTTGTTTCTTCTTATAATGAAGAATCGAAATTTTTGAAAGCAACACATCAGCAAAAAGCAAGTCATCAGAAACTCTTAAGCTGGGAAAGAAATGACTATATTAAATCTAAAACCAGAAACAGAGAGAGAGTATAGAAGAATCAAATGTATACATGTAAAGGTCAAAATGAAAACAGAATAATAAACCTGACACAGCCTTAAATCCAAATAGGTACTACAATATGAATACAATTGACTACATACAAAATAAATCAAAAATTTTTAAGCTGAAAAGAAATGACAGAATTAAATCGAAACCCAGAAATGGTTCAGAATAATCATACCAAAAATAAGATAAAACAAAAACTAATTTAGTTATTGAAAAAATATATAATAGGTTTAGCTGGAAGACCGATGCATCTTCCTATCAGAATACAGTCTTAACCGTTTGGGTCCTAAGCATTAATAACAAAGATTCTTGCTTGTTTTTATATTAAACAAGATATCAATCATTGGCATGGCCAAGTAATTTTAGTGCATTTTTCACATGTTGTATTTTACAATAATGCAACTAATGAACTTTTTACTAACAGAAAAAGTAGTACTATACTTTAAAAAAAATTAATTTAAATATGATTCGGCTCATCTAGGGCACAAATGCCGAAAACCTGAGGTCAATCGGTTGCTTATTGGCTGAGAAAAAGGTACGACAAAATATGGAACGAAGACTAAATTTGCGTCCTAATAGCGCTTTTTTTACACTATGTGAAAAATGCGCTAAAAAAAATTAGTCAGATTTTGGTGAATATAGTGTGATTTGCTTAGCGATAATTTGGCTGTGGTGATGCTAATACGTAAGAATACAAAGGCTAATACAAAGTTTTATTTATATATGAGGTTTTCTTTTTGTTAAACTGAAATTAGTGATACTATCAATATACAGTTGTACTTGGGCTATGTATAGCGTGAAACTAAGTCATCACCTGATTATCAGTCACCGCAGTCAAAGTGGCTCTTTTTTTCACCAAAATTTGATTTTTTCCATATGAGACACATAAGAATCTGTTATTTTGATATTGTGGTGCAAATTTTGCTGTGATAACGCCAATACATAAGTACCCTTTTCCTTAATTGGCAGATTTTCCATTGTAACAAAAAAAGTAGAAAAATGACACTCAATTCAAACTAATTGAGATCAACAGATTGTCAATATTGTGATTTTAAGTTAGAATTTCTATTCACGTATAAGATTTTGCTTATGGTAGTTTCATCAAATCTGAATTTATTTATCTTTTGGTTTGAATTAATATTATAATTTCTATACTATTTGTAAGATTACTTTTATATTTATTTGTTTCTTTTATTTCAATTTTAAATATTTAAGATTTTCTGTTATGTGTTTTTTTTTTTGTTGTTGTTCAAAACTGTTTATGGCAATTTTATCAAAATTAAGGCTTACTTTTCTGTTTTAGATAACGTTTTAATTTAAATGTTGTTATAATTCCTATTTCAGTGTCACAGTTTTATTTTTCTGAACTATATCCTTTTCTTGCGTATCATTATTGGTACAGTAATTACGTGATACAAAGACTCAAAAGTCTATTTTTCAGCCGAACAATAATTTGTGAGACCTTTTGTAAACAGAATCATAGATCATGATTACCTATTCATAACACAAATATCAAAGGTTTTTTTTTTTTACAATCAATGAAACTACACCTTCACTTCTTACCAGAATTTTTTTTTTGTCATGTCCATTTGTTCACAAAAAAAAAAAAAAAAAAAAAAAAAACATCTGTTAGAAAAATTATGGATGCGATTAAATGCTCAAAGTAATTTTCCTTCTGACAATCAGTTCTTCATGCTGATTGTATATGTACATTTTTTACACATAAATGTTACATGTTTTACATATGTATGCCGATTTCTGTCGTTGAAGATAAATATTCATCCTTCCTAATAATAATTCTTCCTTCATCGGCACATTCAATATTTTGTTCAATGTAGAAAATATTGCACAAATTTTGTATAACGGAAAGAAAATGACACTGAATTCAAACTAATTGTTTTTAACATGTTGGTAATATCGTGAAGATAATGCTTCCTATTTATGAGAAACCAGAATGTTTTCGTGTATCGCTGTTTTATTTTAGTTTAGTATTTTGATTTGAGTTCGTACTAATTAAATGTTTTTAGTATTTAATTACATCTAATAATGTATATTAGACGTATTACAGAGATGTTAGATAGTATTATATGAGGTATGGGTGCAATGCTAATTTAATTTTTTTTTCAGTTGAAGGCTTTCAAATATTTTTTATTTATGATAGCATTTAGTGAATCAGTTTATCATTAATTTTTTCTTTCAGTTCATCTATTGCAGGTTATTTCCCCCATAGTTCCCTTAGCAGAAACTCACTACTGCTATCACTTTTCTGTAATTTTTATTTATATTTGCATTCATTCATATCTATTTACACTTTAGCTTGATAATTTTCTCTCTTACATTGAAATATTTGTTTTTGTTTGATTATTATTTACTTTGAGGCCAAATTGCAATTTGCTTAAAATTATTTCTAATGTGAACATTCATTTGAAAAAATATATTTTTAATTTTTGGTTATACTACTTTTTTATACAGGGTTTTTACCCTCACTAAAAATATTATAATAGATAAATTTTTGTTTTTCAAACTTAACCCGTGCGAAGAACGGGCATTTCAGCTAGTATTTAATAACTGGGAAATGTGTGTGTTTGCATTTATTAAACACAAACTATCGAAAACTAGGTATATCCAAGCTATTTGTAGGCGTATTTGGTATTCTGTGTTAATTTGTTTCTATATTTTGGTATCGTTGCCACATATGTTGAGAAATATTTTTCACTTAAATAATTTGTTCAGAATGGTATTAAAATGCTTATAAGTGTGTAAACAACCTGATTTGCAACCTAAAATTTAGGAGCAACTCTTTTTTTATATTTGTGCTTAAACGTCGAATCCATCGATATGTGTCGAAAAGAGCCCGCTGCTTTATTGACAAGTCTGATTTGTCCATTCATGCTTCAACCATGTGCATTTTACGAAATTTAAGATTTTTTTGTGTCCATAAAATATTTATTTACATAAGCAAACTGACTTTATGAATTCAATCTTTAGTAAAAATTAAAATTTTACTGGAGTTTTTAGGGCTTCGATTAAACAAATTGTGACCTCTGTCAAAAGTTCCAGGAAATTCTTAAGATTCCACGAAACCTAGGTTGAAGATTTGTGCATCAAATGATAAGTTAAAAGTTGCAGTTACAGCTCATCCAAAGCTCTATTAGAAATTTTATTTCACAAACAATTATTTCACAGTTCACGATAACACTAATTGAAAACTATTTCAACAAATCGCTACATTCCTTATCTGTTTAGCTCACAGTTATTATAACGATAATGGTGCTGGAAAAAAAGAAATCACCAGTCGCGCGGCGAAAGTATCACAAAAGTTTAAAAAAAAAATTCTTAATCAAACCACACACAATAAAACAGCTCTCAACTGTCCATGAACCCTGAAATAGAGTTAATATTTACCAATTCCTGTCATAATCTGATTCGATCCTTGCGTAGGTTGCAAAATCATGGCGAATTCTTTTTTTTTAAGGCAACATATCACTCAATTGCTTATCTGCAGGCACACAGTTTCTTGGGTTTGATGTTTTATTTGATGGAAAATGGTTGCTGATAATTGATATCTCTGTGGTATTGGGGCCACGAACCATGTGGGTGCATTTACTGAAGTCTTTCTCCCGGTTTTTAGCGTTGAAAAGTGGCTGTGTCTTATCAGCGTGTTAAGATCTTATCGGTGACTTCCATATGTGTCTTCGACCACATATAACATCTCCAGCTTTTTCAAGTGCTTTGTTTGAAACTTATAACTCGATCTCCCTCAATTCTGCTCTATTTATGGGAAATTAAGTTCCCATCAAAGAGTTTTTGTTCTTTCTTTTTTTTTAAAAAAAAAATTCTGATGCAATTTATGTTTTGGTATTAAAAAAACTAAGCTTTGTCGCGCGCTTACTACATCCTGTTTTAAGGTATCCGACTGGCTGCCACAATTTTTTTTTTTTTTTTTAAAGAAATAGAGATATGTGGATTATTTTTTTTTTTTGTAGTTTTTAGATTTTTTTTAGTACATTTAAAGAAAAATATGCTAAAATTAAGAAAAGAAAAATACATTATTATAACTAAAATGGAAAAAATGGGTCAAAATTGACAAAAAATAACATAAACGCGGTCCAATCTGTACCAAAGGTTTTTGAACAAATATTCAATTTTTCAATTCTGATGTGATGCTATGTTATTCATTGTCGAAATGACCTTCAGGATAAGAGATATTTTAATTTTTACAAAAACTAGAGCCCTTTATCTCAGTTACTATATGAAATTGCTTTTAAAAAAACAGTGATTACATTCACATAAGGGCCTGTAAATTTTGTAATAAAACAGTGATTGATAAAACTGAAGGTTAAAACACTTCTGATATGATACAGAACTTACACAAAAAATTTCAGTTAATAATTTTCAAAACTTTTTTAGCAATTGCTGACCCCCCCCCCCCCCCGTTTGATTATTTTCAAAAAACCACATTTCGAGTAAAACGCGTTTTAAAGTATGGCATCTTGCTTGAAAGTAATGGCATCTGCTTTTACTAAAACACTTGTAGTTTTTTGTTCTAGTGAACGGAAAATGATAAATTTGGTGTTTTTATAAAGCTAATAAGATGGCTTATAAAATAAAATTTAAAAAATGTGTCAATTTTTGGCAAAATTTACAATTTTAGGGTAGTCGTATACCTTGATGCACTGAAAAACTCTTCACTATCGACCTGGATGGAAAACATATATTCGAAATGTTTTTTTATAAAAATAAATTTAAAACAAATCTCTTTTTTAACAGAGAAAAGTATGAATTGAAGCACATTTCTCTCCCCCCCCCCATCTAATTTGACTATAATTCTCTTGTTTGTGTGAATTTTATAGCATGTTGCGGAATTATCTTTTTTTTTTTTATAAATCTAACTGGACGGGAGTTTTTACTGCGTGTTTCAGATTTAACCCGGCACTTGTCGCGCTGGGTATGTCAAACCCACCGCCTAAATTTTTTCAAGACTCCATCTTAACTTTTTTCGGAAAAGGAAGGATTTCTCGTATAGCTGACTTCAAGGTCACATCCTTTAAGGAACCTTAGCTTGTAGGCAATTCTAAATACATATTTTTGGATATCGCCTCTTCGGGTATATCATACCCTGCGCGTGAATCACCGTTACAGTTCTTTTCATAATCACACTTTAAAATCCTTTTTATGCAATGGCATTTTATTGTAGTAATGGTGAAGAAATGTGATGTTTATGTAATTTAATGGATTCAATATAGAATAGATTTTGTGCAACATTAATTTCGGATATAGAAAGTCTATTTGCGGGGATGATGAGGAAGAATCGAATGATGAAGAGTATAATAGCAAGTAGGATTCATCTACTGAAATTTATCCGGATTTAACAGAAGGATCCGGACGAAACCTGAGCTGGCACCCCTTTCTCCTAACTACCACACCACACCACGGGAGGATGTTTGAGCTCTCGACAGATTTTACGTGCATCACTCCCCTACACGGTGGGTCTTCAGTGGTACTGGGATCGAACTCATGACATGCTAGCCACGATCCGATGCCTAGACCACTTGGCTACAGCGGCCACGCAGCCTAGGTGGAGTGTGAAATGAAAAAGAAATGGAGTCACGTGTTTCGTGGAGAGGAAGCTAACTTGGCTTTGAAATACCCTCAGAATGGTCCTTAACACGAGCCAATTTTGTTTATGTAAGCTACTTTCACCCTCCATCCCTACAAACACCACACGAAAACATCTCATCTCTCATCGGTTGGCTTTGAAATTCGGGAACGAGTACATCGCAGTATGAGAAAAAAAATCAGCAAGTTTGGTTCGCCTTATCTTTTCTATTTTAGAAGAACTTTTTTGTGCGAGCCCAATGGCAAACAGCTGAGGGGAAAAGCTAACTGCTGTTTCGCTTAAAATAAAAATGAAGCCACTTTAGGTATCCGACTACCCTAAAACTGTGAATTTTTTGCCAAAAATTGACAATTTTTTTATGATTTTATTTTATGAGCCATCTTATTAGCTTTATAAAAATACCAAGTTTAACATTTTCCGTTTAATAGAACAAAAACTACAAGTGTTTTAGAAAAAGCAGATGCCTTTACTTTAACCAAGATGTCATATATTTTAAAACGCGTTGTTTGACTCGAAATGTGATTTTTTGAAAATAATCAAATGGGGTCAGCGATTGCAAAAGAAGTTTTGAACATAATTAACTGTGAACATAATTAACTGTATAATAGTAGAAGTGTTTTAACCTTCAGATGTATCAATCACTGTTTTATTACAAAATTTACAGTCCCTTATGTGAATATAATCACCGTCTTTTTAAGCATTTTCATATAGTAACCGAGATAAAGTGCTCTAGTTTTTGTAAAAAAGAAAATATCTCTTATCCTGACGGTCATTTCAAAATTGAATAATATAGCAACACATTAGATTGAAAAAATTGAAAATTTGTTCATAAACCTTTGGTGCAGAATGAATGGACCGCGTTTATGCTATTTTTTGTCAATTTTTACCTATTTCTTCCCATTTTAGTAATAATAATTTCTTTTTCTCTTCTTAATTTTAGCCCATTTTTCTTAAAAGGCACTAAACAAATCTAAAAATAACAAAAATCCTCATTTCTCCTTTCTTTTTTTAAAAAAAGTTGTCGCGCAACCAGTCGGATACCTTAAAGGCTGTTGATCAAAAAACAGTAGACGAAAATGGAAATACAGTCCACTCTCGATAGTTAAAACTTTCTATAATGCGAACCTTTCGCTAATTCGAAGTATATGCTCAACCCTTATAAAAACTCTTGATATTTCGATTTAAAACAATACGTTTTGGTACATTCAGTATTTCGAAGTAATATCTGTCACTGGGGCCAGATTACAACACGTGATAATTCGAAGTTATCTTATATAGCTCTCGACAATTCGAACACCCACCATCCTGTAGAGTCCTGTAGCAAACAGGTTGGAGTTTACATGTTTTGTGTTGTGTTGTCTCTGCTTATCTCCCCTGTAACGTTGTCCCTTTGATGACCATCGGAGTTGACTCCGATAACTCTGGCAGATGCCTAAGTATCACTAAATAAAGTACGCAACTTTCCTCTTCAAAATCATGTTGATACGGACGTTTTTCAAGCGTCATTTATTCTAGAATAATCTATTGAAAAAGTTTGATTTAATGTCAAAAAACAAAAAAAGATAACAGACTTTTCGTCACCAAAATTTATAATGTACAGCACGTATTCTTTTAATAGTTGTTTGTAATACTTAAATGAGT
Source organism: Trichonephila clavata (assembly GCA_019973975.1). Classification (NCBI taxonomy): domain Eukaryota; kingdom Metazoa; phylum Arthropoda; class Arachnida; order Araneae; family Nephilidae; genus Trichonephila; species Trichonephila clavata. The sequence continues at coordinate 11,541 of BMAO01007930.1, read as the reverse complement.
TCTTTTAATACGGGATTTTTAACTTCTGTTTATAATATTTATACTGTATATTATGTACTTTTTATAAATACTTTAAAATAAATTTATACGTATGTACAGTTGTTGTTTTATATTACATAGTTTCAAATTTAAATGTGTTAGAAAAAAAAATTTCTCTTCGTCTGTTTTGGGAATTTTTTCCTTCCTCTTGATAATTTGAAGTTTTTCATGGGTCCCTTCAACCTCAAATTTTTGAGAGTTCACAGAATATAAAGATTTTGTTTCTGCTAACTCTACTTTATCGACAACAATTTGAAAAAGAGAGAATATTACGTAAATGTTCGAAATGTTTTTATTAAATACATGCATATACACATATCTGCGCAAAAAAGCGTACTCTAATAAACTTAAATTTCTTGAGAGAATTTTTTTTTTCTTGCAATGTTTTTTGACACGAAAAAGTATTTCAGTCCCTTCAGTTTCGTGTTAAGCGATTTTCACTGTGTTTTGCTGTTGTCCGCTCGTCGGTGAGCCATGAAAATGTTTATTTTAGTGTGTGCGTCTGAGGTCTGTAAAGGCAGCCACCCCAAAATGTCTTGGCGGCCTATTGAGCGATCGCGACCGACTTATTACCCATCCCTGTTGTATGCTATGTATGTTTAAGTTCATTTCGGTCCCTGGACGCATAACATCTACAGGCGTCCTTGGCACTGGCGGATTGAAATTTATAACCATAAAATCTAGTTAAATCCAGCTTATCCGGGCCCCAAGCGCCCAATGGATAAACCGGGAATGTAGCTTAATTTTACTTTCTGTGCCATTTTTTTTAATTGAAAAATGAGCTGGAATTGAAATTCGTATACTTCTAATTTCAAACTTTCTCTGATATAATTTAATTCTATTATATTTAACTTTTCTATGACTCTCTCTAATTTTTAAATTTTAATATTATTAATTAACTTATTTTAAACTTCCAAAGTTATTTTTCTTCTATTTCAATTGATTTTCTACAACACTGGGTAATTGGATAAATTATCACAGCCATCTTAATGCAAAGAATGGAGATTACAGCCCGACAGGCCTAAGTGCTCCAGAAAACATTCCTCAAGACTAATTTCAAACAACAGGTTTGGACCTGATGAGACCAGTAGATGTGAATTTTACGAACTATTCGAAAATTCGAATTCTGACACTGACTTTGAACAATACATGTAACTTCTTTTTTTAACACGCTTTTCTAAGTTTCACTTGCATATAATGGAATCTTTAAACTCGATTTTTACCCACTTTAAAAGGTCATATTAATTCGAAATTTTGTACACTTGTCTAGGACTGATGACAATATAAAAATTTCATATTTTTTGTTCTATTGTCCTTATCAGGATCGTCAGGAATAACGATTCACAGATTTGGCGACAATTTTATATATACCTCTTCCAGATTTGGTGATAATTCCATATATCATTTTCAGATTTGGCGACTAAAAGATTGTTTCAACCCAAACGCGAAAACGCTCATGGTGAATACAAATAGGGATCTTTTAAGTGAAAAATATCATTGAGACTTTTTTTTTACACTTCTTCCTTATTAAATATTTCAAACTTAGCTCTTCCAAATTTCCTTCAGTTTGCTGATCCTACATTCTGCAAACCAGGCAGTATCAACGCACTGATATGATACCATCAGTATTCTAGATTCTAAAAAAAGAGGCATTTCAGATAAATTCAACAATGGATAAATAATAGTTTAAAAAACTATAAAAAGCATGCTTTTGTTGTAAATCGAACTAAAAAATGAAAAATAAATTATAGTTTTAAAAAAACTGAAAGACACTCATTTATAGTGAATTGATCTAAAAGGTAAAAAATAATTCTTATATAAGAATAAAATGATTAACAAGAAAGTTAGTGTCATTGTGGTAAAAGCGTGGGGTGCTTTGTACTACATTTTTACCCTAACTCGCAATTTGGACTAGAAATAGTAAGAAATTATAACGAGCACCCCCCCACGCTTTTACCACAATGACATTAATTTTTTCTTAAACAAAAATTATTTCTTACTTTTTAGTTCGATTTAGTATAAAAGTGTGTGTTTTAGTTTTTTTTTAAACTATAATTTAAGCAAAAGTTTCTTTTAACCTTACCCACAAATTAAAATCTGTAGTGCATGGCTAGTGAAAAAAGTTGAAAATCTGTTTTTTTCCACGCTACGTTTTTCTCCGAAATTAAAGGATCAGAATATAAACCAATATCTTTACTTTAATTTTTTTTAAAAAGAATTTTCCAAAGCTTCTCCGCTTTTTTAAGAACCACCGTGAAGAAGGGCTGATGCACGTTTTATCTGTCGAGATGCAATGTTCTCCCGTTGGCGTGGTGTGATAATTTGGAGAAGGGTGGGTTCTCATCACTTGAATGAGGTTGAAAATTACGAGGTCCGTAGCCACGAGCCTTCGTTACCTTGCAACGTTATTCATTCACATACACGCAGACACTCATATCTGGCCTTTGAAATTACAACAACAGGAAGGAAAGCAAATAACAAGACTTTACTTTTTGCACGTATACAGCGCAGTAAGAAAAAAACATTGTGAAATTTGAAGCCAATTTGGGATATGCAGTATGCGAAATTATTAATACATACTTGCCCCGTCTGTAGGGACGTCTTCAAACTCTTTGAGGCCATGGGCCCAGAGAAATCTTAAGATTTTTTGATATCCTGAGCCTATACTGAACAGTCGGTTTTACCTGAGATTTTTAAAAGTAGACGATATATAGCATGCATTGTGAAATATTCGTTCAAATGGTAATTTGAAATAAATAAATGTGCACGCGACGAATAATCTCAAAAACCTAGGCACAGACCGGCTCGACCGATGGCCGCATTTCGTCTAAATGAATTGAATGACTGCTTATGGCATTAGGCCTGGGTCTAGACATGGACAACGGTCATCAAATAATAAAACAGTTTTACAACTTTTGCCTGTTGACATGCAGTTTGAAATTCCCTGTTTTTCGGAGAATATATGTACGGGAATAATATTTGACCACTTTAAAATTATCTGGATCATGATCTTACTAAGACTAATTCGAGAACAAACCGAGGCTCTGGGCCCGGGATCAGTTGGCCAATGCATTAAGATGTCCTTGCCCCTCTGGCTGTCGTCGTTGTTGTTGTTTCTTATGCCACCTGACCTCGACTGCGTCAGATTCAGGCCCACGAAATTTATCAATACAAGGAGTTAGATGTTCGCCTGTCGTTATCCATAGCCTCCATACAGATGACAGTGCGATTCATATCGGCTCCATCCCCATTTTGAGGAAGAATACCCTGGGAAGGGCCAGGGGCCTCCCACTTTTCTTTCCCTTCCACCAACCTCCCGAGTAAGGATTGCAATTTCGGACCAAAAGTTCAATACCAGTATTCGGTATTTCTTAGTACTTAATACCGGAATACCGAATTTAATACCGGTATTAGAAATTTTAGAAGAAAAAAAAAGAAAACACACAGATGCTTCATTGTTTTACTTGCCCGTTTTATTAGAGAGTAAACATCAAAAGAAATAATTTGTAACTTATAAATTATAACAATGTATAAAGAATCTCAAAAAAATAAAGGAACATCTTATTTATTTAAATCACAATAAAAGTGCTAATAATACTGTCATTTTACATATAATTTCATCCAAATAATCTTTTTTTCGAAGTATTCTAAAATCCCCGACGTCTTGGGTTTAGAAACTGTGCTTCAATTTGTGCCTTCATCGCAGATTATTTCCTCTTTAACAAATTTGTATCATGTTTCGTTTTTAAATGTGTATGGAGTCCGCTTGTATTACCTCCATTCACTTCAATAACTCTTAGAACATTTTTTACATTGCGCCATCGTATTCTTTTCATCGTATAAGTAATAAAACCAAACCGAAGTATTATCAACTGATTTTTCATGTTATGTAAAGTTATTCATTACCATGGGATGTGATTTATGATTATATATATAATAAATCTGAAAAACATTTTGAACCCTAAAGTATGATATGCAAATACAATGTGAATAACAAACTCACCAATTTGGAAAATATCGAAATACACTCTGCTAGCCACCGTAAATGCAACACCCTGAAGGAAACACGCAAATAACATGAAATTTACAACATGCATTAGCGGAGGTGAGATATGCAAATGATCAGAATTTCAGCGCAGACACACAACACGCACGCCTGTGGCGCCACCTCAAAGTGCTATTTAAGACTTGGAGATTTCGACGATTTCAAGTTCGGCAATTGTGTTTTTCTTGTGGTTTTTTCAAAAAACGATCAGTTATGTCTCGTACAAAACAGCGATTAGCTTTTGATCAAGTATCCGAGTTCGACAGAGGAAAGATAGTGGACTACCGAGATTCTGGATTATCTTTCATGGAAATCGGTAGTCGTGTTGGACGAAACCAAACAACTGCAATTCGGATATGTAACCGTTGGATGCAGAAGGGTACGACGGACCGACGTGGTCGATCGCATCCACCTCAGTGCACCACTTCACGTAAGGACAGGCAAATTGTGCGCATGGCAGTGACGGATCACTCAGTCACATCACGAACCATAGCACAGCACATTGAGTCTGTAACGCATCATTCAGTGTCTGCGCGTACCATTCAACGCCGTTTACAGCAGAGTGGTCTGTCCGCAAGACGTCCATTGCTTGGTCTACCCTTGACGCAGAACCACAGACGCCTCCGCCACCAATGGGGCGATGCAAGAAAAATGTGGAGGGCAGAATGGAATGAAGTTGTCTTTACTGACGAGTCACGCATCTGTCTGCAACACCACGATGGTCGGATTCGAGTCTGGAGACACCGTGGAGAGAGGATGCTGAACAGCTGCGTTATGCACCGCCACACTGGTCCTGTACCGGGTATTATGGTATGGGGCGGTATTGGATATCACTCTCGCACTCCTCTAGTACGCATTGCCGGTACTTTAAACAGCCAACGCTACATCTCCGAGTTGTTGGAGCCAGTTGTCCTTCCTTACCTTCAGGGCTTGGACACAACCATATTTCAACAGGATAATGCGCGACCACACGTGCCACGCATTATCCAAAGGTTCTTCGTCAATCACCAGGTTGAATTGCTTCCCTGGCCGGCTCGCTCTCTGGATCTTTCACCGATAAAAAACATGTTGTCCATGATTGCTCAACGATTGACCCAGATTACACCTCCAGCTGCCACACCGGATCAACTTTGGCAACGTGTGGAAGCTGCATGGTCTGTTGTACCCCAAGAACACATCCAAAGTCTCTTTGAATCAATGACGAGGCATGTGGCAGCGGTGATCTCCAACAATGACGGCTACTCTGGCTACTGATTCTGGCAGGAACCCCACTTCACAGAAGTCTATAAATTTAATCATTTGATACTTGGTCAACATGTTAACTACAAAATAAGTTTTGTTCTGCTATCTCTTGTCTTTCTTGGTGTTGCATTTACGGTGACCAGCAGTGTATTACGCATTTTCTTCACAAGTAAAACCTTGATTTTTCTCAGATGCGAATATAAGACTACGAATTCTGTGCAAGTACTTTATCGCTCTACGCTGTAATGGGACAGTTTTGGCCTGGGATGATTCAGATATTTTATAACTTCTCTTGATTGTACGATGCAACTTTGTATTAATTCACAGTCTAATTAATTTCGCCTGTTTTGGAGACTTTGTAGTAACAGGTGTTTTATGGATGAAGGAAGGTAGATGAGCTTGGATATGTTATTCCTCTTTCAACGAGAACTTAGTTAGGAGTAGTGTATTTACTTCCTTTTGTCAGAGAAATAATTTATACATATATATTTAAGTTCAGATTAAAATAGTATATTCAAGTATATGCCACATTTCATCAATGGTAGTGGCTGAAGAACAGTAGTAGCCCAGTCTCTCAACCCATAACCAGATTTTTTTTTAATGGGTTAGAGATCTGATAAAACTTGTTATTTTTGAAAGGAAAGTCCTGAGGAGGATCTTTGGGGCTGTGAATGATAACGGAATTTGGAGACACAGGTACAACTTTGAACTCAACAGACTCTTTAAGGAAGCTGACATCGTCAACTACATCAAAATATGCCGCTTGAGATTCGCGGGACATGTCTATCGAATGGATCCCTCATCTATGACATCAAGAATTTTTAATTATAAACCCATCTCGAACAGATCCAGAGGGAGACCCAAGCTGAGATGGACTGATTGTGTGGAAGAAGATTTTAAAGTGCTGAAAGTGACCAATTGGAGAACTGTCGCCTCCCGGAGGACAAGATGGAGGGATGTTCTGAGGAAAGCCTTGGCCCACCCCGGGCTGTCGTGCTAAAGAAGAAGAAGAAGATATCTGGAAACCGAGCTGGCTTGAGGAATATTCGCACACTGTCTGTATCAATCCAGGCAAGCTAGGACATGAGGGGCAACAAACATTTTTGCGCTGTTATTGAAAGATGACGTTTCCGATACCTCGAAGATAAGGCTCAGACATCTGCCTTAATATTTGAAAAATGTAATGCTTGCTGTTCAAATTATCAATGACTCGATGAAGAATGCTCATGCCATGTACCCAATGGTTGTTCATACCATCATAACAGATTCAGAGCAGCATGAAGATATCCAATACAAGTAAGCAACGTGAGTTTTCCGCGATGTCTCCAGACACAGAGAGTTCGTCATGATGCTTGCATACAGAAGCGGGACTCCTCTAAACAGACGACGTGGTGCCATTTCTGTTTTCCCTTCTGTCGTTGTTTGTTTTCTTAAGGCAGGGAAGGGGGCTCAAGATTATTTTTTTGGCCTAGGACGCAGATATGTGTAAGACCTTCCGTAGAAATGGTACACACAAACCAATTCAAATAAGAAAGAAAGACATTACGCGAAAGATAAGATATTATGCCCTGATATACTATCTCTCAAATAGTAAAATACTACTACTAAAGATAAGATATTACTTCAGAAAGTAAGACGACTACAGTACTCAAAGGAAACTTGTTCATTTTACATCAGAAATTGCAGTAGTAAGTCAAAAAGAGATAAAATCTCACTACGCTTTTGAAGGAAAAGGGTTAGTAAACGTATTTCTAACCATTTCGTCAGAAATATGCAGCTAGATCAGTCATGACCTTGAACAAATGTGATATATTTCGGTTATCTGGAGGGAAATGATTTAAATTTTCTATAGGTCTCTGCGTTTTCAGGCCACATGAAGAGATGGTAAACATCTGTTTCCCTAGTTTACAAAATCCATTGAGAGATAGTCAAATGATGAAATCCGCCCGACCTTACTGATTTCAAAGACATATCTGCTGAGACGAAAATTTTGAATCATTTTGTAACATCCTCTGTCCTCGCTAAAGGTGTGGGAGGAAGTGAAGGACGACTCGACATGATACTTTTTAATTATTTATTCAACACACAGATTACCAGAGACAAAATTCAATTAACCAAATAGGTTGAGATATTTCCCAGAAAAGAACAGAGGTTTTGCTATGAGAGTCGCTAGTTCAGAGAATACTTTTAATCAATTGATCCACCTTTTATGAATCAATCTTCTACTTTAATATATGATTTACACTGTAGCTATATGACTAACTGTCACTTAAATTTCTTTAACAATTTAAAGCTCGAAACGCACTATCAATATATCTAATGCCTGATTAGTAGTTATTCTTCCTATCTTCTACTTCTTAATATTTCAATCTCGAGGCAACTTCAATTAATCATCAATTATCCTCTATCTATCTATCCAGGAGGCAAATGACCTAATCTGCATATCAAGGTTTCTTCTTTAGATAGGTTTGTTATTATTCCTAGCCCAAAGATTTCCTAAGAGGGTTAATGGAAGGACGCGTAAAGACCAGTCACAATTTTATGATTGAAAGGAGGAAAAAGTTGTGGTGGCGGGGTCCTACCTGGGACCCCGCTCACTCTGCCCGACGCGTCTCTAAGTGTGGGAGGAAACATATCATCACCAACAAATGCCATAATAACAAATATATTTATTCAAGTACTAACAAACACTTAAACACACAATCACAAGTTTAACTATAAGAAGAAACCTAGGAGTGATTCCCTAAAACGTCGATTAATCCTAATATTCAATTCTAAGTAAACCGACTACTAGAATGGATAAGGAGAACTATCACTAACTGACCTCAGGTCGGTACTGAATCTACTATCTTCAATTTTCAATCTCATAATTTACTTTTATTATTTATACCTTTTAAACGCGCGCTAAGTTCGTGAAGTAATTCTCCGGTATTACTTACGTGACAGCTTCTCTCCTACATTTACAAAACCTATATATATATAGACTTTATATAGTCGAACTAATTAGCATATATCTATCTCGTGTTTTTCCTGAAAAGGCTGTGAAATAGTATAAATGCTAGCCCCAAAGTTTCCCAAGAGGATTAGTTCGGAAATCTCGCGAATAGCCCCGTCACAAAGTGAAAAGGAAAAAATTTTCTTACTCACATTAATTACTTTAATTATCAAATAAGACTCCATTTCTAAACGTATGTTTCCTGTTTTTTGTTACATTCAATTTACTGAATTTTGCAATAAACTCACTCTATGTCCATTTTTCTTCTGTTTAGTTTTTTGGGCTTTTCTTGAGTACACACGGTCACTCTGGTCACTGAAAGTTTCTTCAGCATTAAACATTTTCTTGTCGGTAAGCAAAATTCGACTGTGGACGTTATGAGCTTTCTACCGCAACAGTGTTTATACTTTACCACTTTATAGGGCCTTTTTTTCCTAGTGATGATATGTTAAAAGTTTTTTGAGACTGAGATTGACTTAAGTAAATTCACTTAGCTTATTCAATAAAAATAATTAGATATTTAAGACCCTTTTATTTTCGTGGAAAATATGTTTATCATTTGTCCATTGCATGCTGTTGGAAGGCAGGCCATTTTATGCTTATTTATTCATCTCTGCATGAAATTTGTAACTTATTTTGTAAATATTACAGTCTGAAAAGAAAACGAATTGCAAAATAGATAAAATAAATATTACATCCACAGATGATGACGAAATTAAAAATTTACGAGGGTTGTTTTTTCAGGAAGGTCCGTTTGTTTTTTAAAAAATAACAACAATATTTTGTTTCCAAAGACTTTTATTTTAGGATTGTACATACATTTGCCCATTTTTCTCCATATTTGCCGAGTTTATTAATGCACTTGTCATACCTTAGAACTAGGTTTTGAAAATCCTCTTCAAAGAAGTCTGCCGCCTGGTCGGACAGCCAAGAGTTCACGGCCACTTTTACTCCTTAACGGCGTGGCATGCTGTTAAAAGGTGTTTTGCTCCTCCACGATAACGCAAGGCCTCACACTTCTCGAACGACTCGGCACGTAATCGAATCTTTTGGCTGGGAGGTTTTGGACCATGCACCCTACAACCCCAACCCTGCTCCTCTAACGACTCCCACCTTTTCCGGTACCTCAAACACAGTCTTGGCTGGAAGCGCTTCAGTGACAAGCGGCCGTGAACTCTTGGCTGTCCGACCTGGCGGCAGACTTCTTTGAAGAGGATTTTCAAAACTTAGTTCTAAGGTATGACAAGTGCATTAATAAACTCGGTAAATATGTAGAAAAATAGGCAAAAGTATGTACAACCCTAAAATAAAGGTTTTTTGAAACAAAATATTGCTGTTATTTTTTTAAAAACAAACGGACCTTACTTAAAAAACAGCCTTCGTATATATGCGTATTATTTTCCACGAAATTTATGAAAACAAGAATTTGTATGTACTTAGTACTACAAATCGAACACTTAAGAAGACCAGAGAAAAGTCTGACTATATAATGATGCTACATATATATAGATACTTAGCATCGTTTTATTAACTTTAAAACAGCTTAAGTAGCATCATTAGAGATAAATCGTATCAGGCATTGTTAGGAATCCCTAAGAAACTGGTTAACCTGATAAGAATGACACTCAACAGAGTAAAATGTAAAGTAGAGTTGGGATTGAAGTATTGATGCATTCTACTCTGAAAAGGGACTAAAAAAAGGAAACTCCCTGTCGTGTCATTTGTTTAACATGGAGATAAAGAAGGCAATTAGAGACTCTGGTATACAAACTAGGAAAACAATTTTTGTTGAATCCGTACCACTGCTAGCATTTGCAAATGATAATGATATCGTGGGAAGAACTAAGGCAACTGAGAAGAGACTTTCAGTGCACTCGAGACAGCAGCAAAAAACATAAGATTAACGGTCAACGAAGAAAAAACTAAATTCATTTCAATTACCAACAGAATCTCAATTCTACAACCGCTGAAAATGAATGAATAGGAGTTTGCAAAAGTGACCAAATTTAAATACTTAGATATAATTGTAAATAATAGTAATGACATAAAACTTGAAATCAAAAATAGAATCAAGGCGGCTAACATACACTGCGAGAAACGATTTTCAAACTGAGAGCAAACAGCTCACACACTTTTGAGTACTTCACATTCTCAAAATAGCTCCGATGCACGCTTACTCAAATCTGAGAATCGCATATTCTCATATCGAGACACAAGTACATTCTCATTTTTGAACCTGTTACGGGATCAAATTTTGAGAATGAAAGATCGATATGAGTATATAATGCACTCATATTTGAATCTGTTAATGTATCAAATATGAGTTAAAACAATAAAATGAGTATGTATAGCATTTATTTTCGGTACTGTTGTATCTAATATGAATTTTTAACAGAAAAATATTTATTAACCCAAATCTTAAGGATTTAAAAATGTGATACCTGAGTTGTGTAAATTTTCACTTTCTACATCTTACGTATTATTTTATTTTCCTTTCATGAAATTTTTACACTTAACTTCGAAATCAAAGTTCATTTTACATTTATTGTGTGTAACAAAGGTACTCGCATATTATCGCGAAAGTGCCTAAGTTAAAGATAACTCGCAAAATTGGCAGTAACGATTTCGCATGTGTCCTACGCGCTGAATTAGCAACCATGTACTTCGTTTTATATAATGTCGCCAATACGGTGGCGACAATACGCAAGTATCAACAAAAATATTACTTTTCGAAAGAAAAAAAAATGCAACTATTATTTGATCACAAACTGCATGTCTTCGAACTTATACCGCAATATAAATCTTTGAAAACTGCAAAAATGAATTCGATGTAATAGTTAAACAAATGTGTATGCATTTTGAACTAGTTCCAGAAGGAATTTGATTCATTATTTATATTTATTGAACTTAATTTTCTGAAACTTAGTCACAAGAATCTAGTAGGATGAATGAACGATGGAAAAGTGGAAGTGTTCTTGCGTGGGGGAGTAAATCAGCCACAGAATTAGGTAATTTTTGATGGTATTGAGAATCATGAGCTCTAGTCAAATATTTTAAAGAGAAATTTTAAATTGTCTGTCCAAAATTTGATATTGAACACGACTTCATATTTTAACAGGATAATGAAGCCAAGCGTACTGCTCTCAATGTACACCGCTGGTGTCTTTATAACTGGCCCAAAATTTTGTGAAAACACCTCCTCAATCAATTTATTTAGCCC
>BMAO01007929.1:0-22917 GCA_019973975.1 Trichonephila clavata | reverse complement strand
GACATTTCCAGCGTAATTAAATACTTGCTTTCTTTTCTTTCAACAAACAACGCGTTGAAAGTTTGTAGACGTATTTCAGGATTCACCGATCTACAATCCTCAAGGCGTTTTCCTGATACAAAGGCTTCCAATCTGTTGTTACTGAGACTCTGAGCTTATCAATTTAATTAATTCTAAATTATCAGACTGAATTTATTTAAAATACTGAATTTTAAGACCTCTTAAGCTGAAGTATTTTAAATTAAAGTAATATACATTGCGCTAACTTCTTTTTTCCTCTCTATGACAAAGGTTATTAAATAAGTATTAAATAGAAATTAAATAAACATTCAAAACAACAGCTCCGTTTGTACACAAGACAAAACTGTTGCACTTACAACAATACTCAATTTTTATCAGAATAAGAATAAAAATTTATATTTATTGTCATAAAAAAATATCCAAAACCACGCCAATGTTTTGGGATTACTTCAGATTTATGGATTTCAAGCTTGCAACATCCTCCCCACCCTGATGAACCTTCGGGGAAGACCAGCTGTACAGGTCAGGTGATGGCGCTTTCATTAACATGCAGCACACAAGTACGGACTTGCTCGTCGTGACCAAGGATTAACTCTTCCACTCATACTATTTTCTAGTGTGTTGGGGTGTGATGTCTTCTTGCAATAGGACAACGTCCCCAATTCGGATTTTGGAAGAATTTTGGTTACCATACACTTGTGTAAGGTGCGTAATTGTAGTAAGTATTCTTTCGACCATTTATTCCAAAATTGATTTAATGAATCTTGTTGTTGTTCAAAAAGATGCGTGTAAGTCTTCTGTCTGTGGATTGTGGGCCGAAGGTATTTTAGTCAATTTTTGACCAGTTAAGAAGTAAACTTTTCAAGGCTTTTTCGATTTCACCAATTCGCTCTTCATACGCTAAAGGTCTACTGGATAGCGGCTTCAACTCCTACCAACACGGTGGAAAGGTTCGCTTCGTCCAACAATGCTCGCTCCAGAGAGTTTTACGTATATATATATATTGTTTAATTATTCCAACCAACATTTCCCATCATCCTCCCACCAAGCCGCCCGTGGTACAATGAATTTCCATCGAATACCATTTCAGCAAAAATTATTGAGCATTTTCTGATGACAGAGCGTATACCATAAAATAATTCTTTGTTTGCGGCTTGGAAGTTGTAGCATAAACCATAGGCACGTTGCAAGAACCACAGGCACGTTCAGATGTGATGTAAAACACATGAACAGTAAAGGAAATATGTGATGAAATACTAATAAATCGTGGAATTTGAATAGAGTAAATGTTACCAATTCTTTTACAGCTGCATACTATAAAGTTGCTAAGTTTGGGGGAAGTAACTCGGCCCATGAGATACCTAGAATCCATATGTCTTGAAACAGAATTTTTCCAAGGATTGGAAATGGTGGGAACAATCCCAAGAAGTCGTACAAGATAACAATACATCAAAGGAACCATCTCTTTGAAAGTGGTTTGTCTTGAACAGCACAAAGAGATACTGAAAGCATCCTGAAAGTCTCAAGTTTTGTGTTCCACTCCATTCCCAATGTTTTAAACAATTGTTTTAAATTCTTCACCTTGAGTTTACAATAGGTTTTGCAGCAATAAAGAGTTAGTAGCCCATTTATGCATAGGAATTTTAATCAATAGCATTAAGTCTGATTTCTCTATATAGTGTGATTATCTGAGGTTTGATCTCAACTCTAGCCACAAAGCCATCCATATAAAGGATTTTGTCCAGCAGGAGAGAGGCGGTTGGAAAAATCCTTCAAGTGTTTTGAAGGCGTGAAAAATCATCACGGTAATCCATATGGTTGACGAGTAAATCTGTAAGTAGTTATTTCGCTGGTGAAAGTCTTTGTTCTGTAACAATTTGTTAACAAAAATCTTGTGCCATCGCTATCCTGTTTGCGTAAACTCAACTGTAAAAAAGCTTGCTATCCATCATGATTGCAAACTCATGCATTTGAAATCTGATAAAGCACCCAACAATTTCAAGTACAAGATTTGGACCAACTTCTAAAGTGTCATTCAGTGATGACATTCCCGGATCATGTGATGAGACATCGAAAACAATCCGGAACTTTTGTTATATTTTCGTCGTTTTTACAATATGATGGGGTAGGTAATTTATTATATTTTTCATTCGAGGTTTCTAGCTGACAGACATCAATGTGTTCTTGTTCGATAAAACTCTGCTTCCCCCCCCCCTTTTCATATTTTTTCTTCAAGACATCATTAGATGTAAGTCACTTCTGAAAATAGTCAAAACGTTTTTTTTTTTTTTTTTTGCATTAGCCATGTTTATGGCAATATTGATGTTGTAGGTTTTCAAGGCAGTGACAACTCTACGATTGTCTTCAGTTTGGTAGGTTTTTTGAAAACTGCTATAATATCTTTCTATCGAACAGTCTTGCTTTTGATTTATGACAACCTTAATTGGCGATTTTGTTGTAACCAAATGCCAATAAATGTCACCAATAAGCAATTCTATAGGTAAGTTGGAGTCTTCTGGAGGATCAGCAAGTATCAGTTTTTGACTTTTAGCAAAGCGAAAAATGTCTGAAGGGACTGCGGGATGTGAAGTATATTTGCTGGAACTTTCAAATGAAGCTATTAAAGCAGAGATTTTATTCCACACACTTGAAAGTGAAAATTGAACACACCATCGCATGGCCTTTGACGAAGTTGCTGATTCAAAGATATGTACATTTAGTTTTTCAAACTAACATTGAGAGTTTCAGTTTCTCAATGAGGCTTGCATCGACGAAGCTTGTTTGACTACCTCTATCCAAAATGCATTGGGTTAGCTGTGTTGTACCTGTGGGGCCAGTAATATACACGCGTGATTTTTGCAGATGTGTGAAATTAGTTTCAGGAATGTTAGTATGGTTAACTTCCTGTTTGGGATAGATGTGTTTGGATTCGGTGAGCAAATGAAAATATGGCGTTTCTTTTTACACTTCGTGCAGTGAACAAATTCTTTACGAGAATAGTTTGTCATTTTGTGCTCACGATAGGTGCACGAAAAAAGCAGTGATTAGAGCTTTTTAGCTTTTGAATGCGAGTGTTATAGTCACTATAGTTTCAGATTTCTGAGCCCATGGCCTGCCGATTCACAAAATGCACAAAAAGGAGTATGGTTATTTTTCTTTGGCCCAGAAGTACGCTTAGTCTTGGAAGGGAGTAGTACAGTGTAACGATGCCATAACTGTATCACCTTTTATTTTCAAAGCTGTAAGAGCTCCTTCCACTTCGTCAGATAAAAACTCCATCTTCGTTATGTTTCCTTTACAAAGGGACTCTCTTTTATCATGAATGATCCATTTTTTAACAATCTAGCCTGGAAAAACTCTTAGAATTTTAGGAACCAGAACACAATCATAACTATCTATTTTTTCACCAAGAGCACTGAAAGCTTGTAGTAGCCTATTACATTCAATAAATGCTTCAATCAAAGCTCGAGAGTGGCACTTTGTATCGGGCATACGTTTTCTAAAATGTCTAATTGGGTTTGGATAATCCTATCTTTGCTTTCGTATTTAGATATCAACAAGTCTTTAACAGTGTTATAGGTTTCAGTAATCACACTGATTCCTTCGACGAGTCGTTTTGCTTCACCATCCAAAAATCCTCTCAAAAAGACGTGTTTGTCGACTACACGAGGGCTTTTGGTGACGAACCGCGTAATTTTAAACCATGATCAAGTCGACTAGCGAGAGAGTCGTTATTGTTAATATACGATTGAAACCACTCCCAGAAACATGAAAATTCTTCTAAGTTTGCATAAAATGTGTTTGTTACAATCGGAGTAATTTCACTTTCATATTAGTATTTGGTATTTTCCCAATAGAGGGTAAAGATTCAGAAATTACCTCTTTTGATCCTTCTCGGATTTTCTTTTTGGCGGGTAAAATTCTTAGCTTGGCGTTAGCTTCGTATTTTTTGTATTCAACAACGTCGTGTTCGTATTCCTCATTCGGTAACACATTATGTATTTCTTCGTCAACTTTGATAAATTATTTTGTCTTTTTATCCAAAAGATGTAGTTCATAATCCATATTGTTACATTGCGACACTTCTTTCATCTTAGTTATCAAGCGAGTAACAGATGAACGTATTTTAGGTCTCTTCAGTTTTAAGTTCGCCAGTTTCCATTTAAGGCGCCATCGCTTAAAAATATATATCGTAATTCGTAATTAAAGTATCAGGCGTCAATATTTCACGTAAAATAAAATTCTCTAATTTCTTTCAATTAGTTTTTGGCACCAGATATTAAATAATTAAGCATTAAACATAAATTAAATAAACAATTAAAACAATAGCGCCATTTTCAAGTTCCACATTCATTTATTATTATTTTTGTACTCAAAATAAAACTGTTTCCTCTCACAACAATTCTTAGTAATTTTTATCAGAATAAGAACTAATATTTATTATCAGAAATAAATAAAATATGCAAAATGACGTCACTGATTTGGGATTACTTCAGATTTGGAGATTTCAAGCTTGCAACAAAGATCTTTCACCTAGGTTCTACATGACCATCACTACTTGATTAATCAAAGCGCCAGAATTTTTGTAAAGGAATATTAATTTTTATAAAAGATTGAATTCTTAAAAACAATTTGCTTGTAGAAAAATATTTTATGGGTAAAACAAAATTTCATAAAAGTCACGTGCTGTAAGCCTGAACGGATAAATCAGAAGGCTTACCAATAAAGGTGAAAAAAGAATTTGACACATTCACAGATTCGACGTTCATGTCTAACTTTAAGCAGGAACAACTCCTACATTTTGGTTGCAAATTTGCAGAGAATACGCAGTTTCTCTCTCGCACAGTTACAAACATTTAAATGTCATCATTCTATGAACGATGTATTTATGTTAAAAATACTTCTTAATGTATGTGTCAACAAAAACATATAGAAGCAAATTGATGCAGAATATGAGAAATGCTTTCGCAGACAGCTTCAATAGCACTACACTGCTGGCCACCGTAAATGCAACACCCTGCAGGAAGCACGCAAATAACATGAAATTTACAACATGCATTAGAGGAGGTGAGATATGCAAATGATTAGAATTCCAGCACAGACACACATCACGCACGCCTGTGGCGCCACCTCTTAGCGCTATTTAAGGCTTGGAGATTTCGACGATTTCAATTTCGGCAATAATGTTTTTCTTGGGGTTTTTTCAAAAAATGATCAGTTATGTCTCTTAGAAACCAGCAATCAGCTTTTGATCAAGTATCCGAGTTCGACAGAGGAAGGATAGTGGCCTACCGAGATTGTGGATTATCTTTCAGGGAAATCGGTAGTCATGTTCTACGAAACCAAACAACTGTAATGCGGATATGTGACCGACCGTTGGACGCAGGAGGGTTTCGACGGACCGAAGTAGTCGATTGCATCCACCTCAGTGACGGATCGCTCAGTCACATCACAAACCATAGCACAGCACATTGAATCTGTAACGCATCATTCAGTGTCTGCGCGTACCATTCGACGCCGCTTACAGCTGAGTGGTCTGTCTGCTTGGTCTACCCTTGACGAAGAACCACAGACGTCTCCGCCGCCAATTGTGCGATGAAAGAAGGACGTAGGTGGCAGAATGGAATGAAGTTGAATTTACTGACGAGTCACGCATCTGTCTGCAATACCACGATGGTCGGTTTCAAGTCCGGAGACACCATGAAGAGAGGATGCTGAACAGCTGCGTGTTGGAGCCAGTTGTCCTTCCTTACCTTCATGGCTTGGGCACAACTATATTTCAACAGGATAATGCACGCATTGCCCAAAAGTTCTTCGTCAATCAGCAGATTGAATTGCTTCCCTGGCCGGCTCGCTCTCGGGATCTTTCACCGATAGAAAACATGTGGTTCGTGGTTGCTCAACGATTGACCCAGATTACACCCTCAGCTGCCACACCAGATCAACTTTGGCAACGTGTGGAAGCTGCTTGGTCTGCTGTACCCCAAGAACACATCCAAAGTCTATTTGAATAAATGCCGAGGCGTGTGGCAGCGGTGTTCTCCAACAATGGCGGCTACTCTGGCTACTGATTCTGGCAGGAACCACACTTCACAGAAGTCTATAAATTTAATCATTTGATACTTGTCAACATGTTATCTACAAAATAAATTTTGTTGTGGTATCTCTTGTTTTTCTTGGTGTTGCATTTACGGTTGCCAGCAGTGTAAATTTCTATAGTTTGTGTAAAAAAAATGGAAACACAGTTATTAAATGTAAGACAATGGCACATTACACCTGGAGCACGAATTAATGATCATGTTAATTACATTAACATCATGCTTAATTTTTTAATTAAAACTTTAGAATTTTTAACTGTCTTTACATAAAATTTTATTGTTTTTAATTGTTTTATGTTGCTGATCTACTCTTTTGTATTTAAGATATATTCTTCAAAGAGGCTTTTATTTTTGGTTGAGGTTCCCCGAATACGTACCTGGTTCAAGGTTTCCATGAGTCGACATTTGAAGATCATTTGAAGCTTTTTTTACTTATTGAACAGATTTGAATATTAATTACAACATATCCGGATATCTTTACCATGTCTATTGCAGAACTCAACTTAATATTCAATTAATAATATTCATAATTAATTTTTAATTATATTATTAAATTTGCTATCGCATAATAAATGGTATTCATGGTGTTAATTTTGTCTTGAGAGCTGAAAATATAAACAATTATCAAATAGATAAAATTCTTTGAAATTAAAATGAAGAAATCTTATTCTTTTACACATTTAATAAAGAAATAAAATTTCAAAAAAGTGCAAAACTTTTAAAAAATATAATGATAGTCTTAAAAATTATAATCATATGAAAATAAGAAACACATTTCCGAAACAAATATAAAGTAAACTTTACGTTGCACATGATATTTTTTTAAAATAGTGGCATTTGATTTATAGAACTTAATAGAATTAAAAAATGTACCGTACTCTTTAAAACCTATCTAATTTTAGTATTATATATGTATAATACTATCTTTATATCTTTTGTATTCGAAAATTCTTGAAAAATATTCAAATTGTAAGAAGAAATTTAAAAATGTAAGTTTCATTTTTTAAAAAAATATATAATTTATTATTCTATTTATATATATAAATATAATTTATTATTCTATTTATATATATATATATATATGTGTGTGTAAAAACAGCTTTAGTGTAATAAGGGTATATTTAACTTTAATGAATCAACTTATTGCTAGTAATTAGAGGTATTATTTTAGAAAACATCAAGTGCAACGTAAAACACATAAATAATATTTCTTAAGGAATTTTTTTCTTATTTTCATATGCTACTAATTGTTAAAATTACGATTCTATTTTAAACATTTTACTCTTTTTGAAGCCTTATTATATTATAAATAATGTGTAAAGGAATTTAATTATTTAACTTTAACCTCAAAGAATTGCATCTAATTGAAAATTGTTTATATTTTCCGCTTTCGAGACAAAATTAACACCCCTGAGACCTTTAGGAAAACAGTATTTACATGAAAGTTGTAGAACTGAATAATTACTTCTCTAAAAATTTATATTTTTTCAAAATTACTTTGAAGTGAAAACAGAGAATAAGGATAAATTAAAATATTTTAAACTCGGTAGAAGCTCCATACTTCGGCATGTAACGCAATTAAGAGGAATTTTTTTTAAAAAAATGTTTCATCCAAAAGGCTTCATTGAAGAGTGTGTTGATTTTTTTATTATCTCTTTAGACAGGAATTTTTTTATAGTAGTGTCCTGAAGCTTTTGTTGAAGAGTATAAAAAATGGTTTTTTTAATCCTCTTGAGACTTTTTAATGATTGTTGCTGAAGTGTGATTACACACTGTTTAAAAGTAAGTCTCTTAAAATGTAAAACTTCTCATGACGTTACGCTGTAGAATGTTGAAAATACTTTTTTTTAGCCGGAATGTAAGCAACTTAATATAAAATTGAAAGAGATTTAGAAAAAAAATGTCTTAATTAAGACTGTTAAAAATATGAACATTTTAAATGCATGCTATTATGTCCAAGAGAAAATTCTTAAAATGAAAGTCTTCTGCGTTCAATGGCACACTCTTTGGCAGGATTAAACTACATAATTTAATGAACTTCTTTTAAAAACGCATGGAAAGTATTTCAATTTTAAAGCTTTTTTTGCTTTTTAATCAGGTTACATCAATGAAGATTTCATTTTTTTAAAGAAAACAATTTAGTTATTATTTATTGGTCCGAGTTGCAAAGTTATATTAATGTCATATTGTAAAGCAAAACGAGGGCTATTCGCGAAGGAATTCGTCAATTTGAGCCTTAGTCAAGTGATGAGGATGACACTAGAGCTAGCACCCTCTCCTTCTGAATTACTACACTATACCACAACTACGGGTGGACATAGAGCGTTTACACTTTTAACGTGCAACAGCTCCCTCTACACGGTGAGTCTTCAGTGGCATCAGTACTCAAACCCCAGACATGCAGGCCACGAGTTCGTGACAGTAACTACTAGGCTACCATGAACTTATTCATTTATTCCTATATGCTTAAAAAATCTGAAATAAATACTACTTTAAACTATAAATATGTTTTTTAGATTTAAAATTCAACTATAAAAAAGTGAGCTGTTTTGAAACCTTTTTCCTCAGATATTTTCCGTTTTTTAATATTGTGATAGAGAAGTGGGGAATAATGACGTGATTAAGTGTTTAATTCTTTTAAAAAATCAAATTAATATTTCATACATTCCTTTTAGGCAGTCTCCATGGACCACTTGGATTTGCGAAATAAGATTTTAGAACGTACAACAAGTCGGAAAAGAAAAATGTAATGACCGTAAAAACCCGTTCATAACGCGCACTTATAACACAAAAAAATAAGATCGAAATTTAGGAATGCGCGTTAAACGCCGAGTATTGAATGAGAGTTTTATTTTTATTTTTCATGAAAAAGATGAGCATAGAAAAAAGTAAGGCTTCCACATAGTTCGAAATACTGTTTATTTAAAAGAAATGACATTACGAATTTCAAGGGTTGTTGTTCTAAAAGTGTACTACTTTTTTTCCTAAAGCTTGAATTAATCTCTCGAATAAAGGACTTCAATACACAAGGGCATTGCCCACGTACATTTCAAGTTCTTTCGTAAAAAAGGGGATGCGTGTTATGCACGGTGCGCGTTATACTTCAGATTTTACGGTATTTTACTTCACTAAACTTTTTTAATTTCGGTAACAGTCAATTATATATTAAGAATTTTCTTACCCGAAAAATGTATGTAATAAATTCTAAAATACAGCATTAATTTTTCATTGCCATATAGTAAATAATTTAGTGTTTACTACCATCGCACTGATGGCTTTTGGCGACTGACCTCGTAATTTTGAATAACGGTAAAGTGACGAGGACGACAACAGTGGTGGCACCTCTCTCTCCGAACTACTACACTAGTCCAGTTGGTGGACATTGAGCTTCAACAGAATATTAGTGCACCAGGCCGTCTAAAATGCTGGTTTTCAGTGGCGATGGGACTCAAAACGCAACACGCCAGGTTCAACAACTCTTTGACCATCACCTCTACGATACCACAACCACTAAGCTTCTTAAAAGCGAAGTATTAAACATTCAACGAATCGACTCATGCATTATCTGCATTTAATAAAATACATTAATGAAGAGGAAAAACATTGAACGAAATGAATCATTAAAACAATTATGAGGCTGCAATATTTGTCACTTGATACGTAGACGATTTTAAATAATATTTCATATTAATTTATAGCAACCTTCAAGCCAAGTTTAACGAAAAAATATATGAATATTATATTTTACAACAAAAAACTGGACATCTAAATGCGAACGAATCACTGTCAGTTACACAGGTTAAGGAAAATGTCGAAGTTATATTCGCATGCGTTTTCTTGAATTTAATCAGCTTCTCGTCCCAGTTCGTTGATTAAATTACATCCATCGGAGATGAATTAAGCTTAAGGTAAAGTTGATTCAGCAGTTGTTACAAAATATATCGAACTTGCATCATCAAGAAACGATCTCGTTAACATTGGTCAGCAAAATAATATTTAAATGTCTGAAGACGATAAAATTTGCGAAATAGAAAGCACTTCCAGAAGCAGGATATAATTTCAAAAGTTTTACATATTCTTTTCATTGTATTGAAACTTCCGCTTACGCACGCAAATTCCTTTTAAAAAAAAACAATTCTAGATGAACTATGTGTACATTTTACGAATGTTTTTGGAATGTTTCTTTTGCACTTATTTCTGAATTAACTGCCGATTGAAAAGCTATGAGATTCACAGCTCAGTGCCACCGTTTTTCCCAAACACGCGCGTTGTTACGTGGTTTATTAAGGGAAAAGAAGAGGCGTGTTTCTTTTTAATTATAAAAATGGTTTAGTTTCACTTTTAAAAGAATAATAAATTAGGAAATGGAAATACAAAAATTAATGTCTAGAGTTACAATATAAAAAAGAAAAGTTATAAAGTATCTGCTGTGTGATATATTCTGAAACAGGGTTGTGAACACATAAACAGCATCACATTCAATACATTGATAGTGATATTCAAGGTCAATATTTTTCATTGCACAAACACGCTATTTCACTCGGTTAGCGAAAATGAGAGCAAATGAAGAATTAAAAAAAAAAAATGACACTCAAACGAAAAACTGCTTAGTTGTGAATTTCATCGTTCTTGTAATATACCCCTTCAAAAATTCCTTTCCCACCTCTCCTCCGCAATAAGTAAATTCCTTAGTAGCACTGCCGTAGTTTTATTGCATTCCAAAACTGTGGGACTAGTTTTAAACAAAGCAGCACTATGCAAAATGTCGTTCTTTCGAAGGACGAGTATACACGACCGGGGCACTAAACGTACAAGCTGACCAGGACGTGTATACACGCGTGGGGTACTTAAGGGTTTAATAAAGTCACACTACTTAAATCTAAACGAGGACTATTAACGATAGACACAGTTTTGAACAGCTATCAAGTGACGAGTACAAAACCTAAGAGGGTATCCCATTCTCTTAATATCCAAAGGCTGCCTTTGGAGTTTAAGCTTCCACGGGTTTAATGCGTATCAGCTTTCCCTATACGTCGGATTTTTGGTTAAAGCAAGACTCGAACCCACGACCCGTGAGAAGCAAGTTGAACTCGAGGTTCTCATGACTAAATGGACAATGCTACTATTTTTTTGCAAGGAAATATTAAGAAAAATCCTTATCTTGCACAAGATCCATTTTTTGCGCTCAATTCATGTGACATCATAGTCACATGATAATCACGTGGTTTAAAACAAACAGTTCAAAATCTCATGTGACGTCATAGTCACACGATAAAAGCAATCATGTGTGCTTGCATCTAATCCAGGCATGTCAAACACGTGGCCAGCCAGTACATAATATTGCGGCCCGTGGAGACATTTTACAAAATTTATATTTTACAAAATCAATGATTAAGGTTTTTTTTTTTATTTTGAAATTTATTTCCGGTAAACTTTTAAAAATTTGCAGCATATTAACCTGTTATTTTTGTTTCTTTTCTTAAAAAAAATCCTATTTAATTATAAAATTAGCCTTTAAATGAAAATTATTTAATATTTTATTAAATTTTTCATTTAATTTTACTATAATGAATAAATTTTTATTGAATTCTTTAATGCGTTTATAAATATTATTTGTAACAGATCGCACTACGATTCATCGTGTGCGCGACTTTTATTTCACTTTGAAGTGTCCAATCAGCGAGAGACGAAAAGCGTGACGTCAGAAGCAGTTGAAATATTATTTTTAAAAATTTAAAAACTCTAAGATAGCCAAGACAATGTAGTGTTTACTCACTAGTTTGTGAATGAAAGTGGATTTTGGTTTTTATTCATTTTTAATTAAAAATTTATTTAATATAAACATAATCAGACTCGAAGAACAGAGAAAGAATATATGAACTGAAGATGTGTGTGGAACATAGTAATTTTCGAGAAAAATGGGAACTGCAATATTTTTATGCCGAAAGCAAGCATAAAATATTGTGCCTGACATGTAAAAACAGTAATTCAGTTGCTAAGGAATATAATTTTAAAATGCACTATGAAACAAATCCAAAAACAATCTACGGCAAATATGTTGCGAAACTTTATGAAGACGAGTTGTCGGAATTGAAATAAACTTTTAAAAAATGAAAAAAAAATGTAGTGAATACATTTGTTGAGTGAGAGTAAATATTAGCGTCTCACTGTTCAGCTACTCGAGGGCGTTTGGTGAAGGACATGGTTAAGTGACGAGGTCGACACCTGAGCTGGCACCCCTCTCCTAACTTCCACACCACATCAATGGACGGACGTTTTATCCTCGACATACTAAACGTGCATCGGCTTCATTGGTACAAGGATCAAACTTATATGACGAGTTCGTTACCTTGACTGCTAGGCTACCACAGGCACTTAAATTTGTTGAAGACAATACAACTACTGTTAAAACTAGTTATATTTTACCACTTTTACTCGTAAGCGCAGATTGAAACCATTTACTAAGAATTTATTAGTGAAATTCTTAAAGTGCAGGAATTTCTGTATTTACTGGAATTAATGCAGCATTTTTTTCTCCAATGTTCATGCTACTGATAATCGGGCGCTGCTTATAATCAAAGGGAAAGAAATTTATTTGATGGGATATTTAGAGCAATTACGGGGGCCTGTATGTAATTAAAAGTTTTTGTACTGATAAAATAATTAATTATTCCTTTATTGTTAGTTATTTTAAATTTATTATAATTTCGTAAAATTTGATATCCATAAACCTTCTTGCACTATTTTTCATTTTTCACAAAAATTTGTTGAGAATTTGGATTTGCAGCATAGAATCGATGGTGGCTTAGATTCGGAAAAAAAAACGGCATTATGTCCAGCACAAATAAAAAAAAATTAAAAGTGTAAGTTTAAGTCGGAAATTTTGTAACCAGCAGAGGTGATGAAATAATCGAGAATTGTAGTCGAGTCATGTATTATGCATCATATTTTTTATGCATTTAAAGAAGTTTTGAGACAAAGTGTTCCTTGGGGGAAAAAAGTTGGTTTGTCTTGAAAATGATAGCGCACCTACCGGGACCAGTATTACTAAAGGAGCAGCGAGATTTAAAAAAAAACCAAGCAAACACAGTATGGTAATAATAATTTTAAACATTTCCATTGTATTATTTCATAGCAAGTACTGTTCTTGGGCATGAACTATGATATATTGGACATATTTTAAAGCAGCCAGTAAAATTGTGAACTATATTCGAGCACGTAGACTTTAGCATCATCTATTTGCTTCATTTTTCTTCTGGAAGATATAGAATGTGAATTGATCAGTCAAACATATTATACGAAAATTCAATGGATTTCAAGTCATAAAGTGTTAAAACGATTTTTTTAATTTTCTGGATAAAATCATAATTTTCTTGGCTACACAGAAAAAATTATGAATGTGCTGAATTAAAAGATGAGAAAATATGAAAGAAGAAAAGATTCTGAATTAAAAGATGAGAAAATATGAAAGAAATAAAATATTTTGAATTAAAAGATGAGAAAATATTTTGAATTAAAAGATGAGAAAAGATGAAAGAAAATATTTTGAATTAAAAGTTGAAGTATTTTCAACTGAGAAACCCCCAAGGCTTTCTCAGTTGATCTTACAAGACAACTTAAGCTTCAAGGCAAAAATCCTTTTGTTACAATGATATTCGATTATAACACTTTCAAAAAAGAATGAGTACAGACAAATTATTACAGACAGAGAGAGAAAGCATGTCACTTTGTGTGTGTGTGTGTTGTGTGTGCTGTGTGTGTGTGTGTGTGTGGGTTGGAAGACAACATTTGAGCTGGCATCCTATATCCGAACTTCTACATTTCTACATCATGCAAGAGAGGATTTCGAGCCTCGATAGATGTAACGTGTGCATCAGATGCTCTATACGGTGGTTCTTCAGTGATATAAGGGTTCGAACACATGATATAAAGCTCTAGGAGTTAAAATGTTGGGATGGTAGACTAAAAAAAAAACTTGTTTTTAAATAAATATTTTCCTTTTTTGTAAGAAATATCATTAATGATTTCAGTCACTTATCTTTATGAAAACAGAGGTATAAACGAATAACTGCATGAGCTACTACATGATCATACATGAAAATGAAAAGAGTATTGCATATGAAAAATTACATATTTTCTTTCAGCGTAGCTTTTTTGTAAAGTTCAGAGTTTTATGATTAAAATATTTCAGTATTTCTATATTTTTTGCCAGTTTTAAAAATGTGACAATATTAATTTATTAGCGTTCTGTTTTCAAGCTTCTTATAGAAAATGGCAATTACTTATGTTTTTAATATGGCTTAAGTTGAGTTTCATGTTCAAAGGTCTTGATTCCTTTTTAGATATTTAAGACGATATGGTATCCTAAAAATCATTAAACTGACGAAATTTGTTTTATTAGCTTATTTGATACCCCGAATCTTTATAAATAAGCCTGCAAAATTTCAAAGCTTTACCTGGACTTTTCATTAAATAATGGAGCAATGTTTGATGCTAAACAGCAACTACCACGCCTACATTTCAGATTATCTGCTTGAAAAGAGCCTGATAAAAAATGAATTAATTATTTTTATTATGCGCATCAATGAGATTGACATTATATATGCAGTAATAAATCATTTTAAGAAAGAATTGTGCAATTCACGCAAAAATTCTAGTTTGTGAATTATTTACAGAAGATCAAATGGATTTGGTCAAGATATAAAAGTTGTGCTTGCTTTTTATGATATTATCATGAATTAAATTAAAACTTCAAAACGGATTCTACTAAAGCACAAATACTAAATCTCATTTTGATAACTCAGACAATTAAAAATCTAATTCGCAAAGAATAGAAAAACTCTCCCATTTTTATATATTTGTTTTTGGTGATATATATATATCCCATGTGCGCGAGATTCAACACTTTTATTATTAAAATATTTTAAGATATTTATTTAAACAAATGCACATATACAGTTCTTAGATTTTGATGTATTTTACCTATAAATTGTTATTTGATTTTGCTTTCATTCGTGTACAATATTTAACATGCGAAGGCTTTTAAAATCATGGAAATTAAAAAATAAAGGCATAAACATCTTTTGTACATGTTGTGCATTATCTCTGAACATGGAATTAGCTCTGAAGTGTGTGTATTTATTTTTTATTGCAATTAGTAAGATAAAGTTTTATGAAATATTGATCTTTCATTCGTTTTTTTCAATGCATTCATTATGGCAGTATACTGTTTAATTGTTCTACATTTGTGCAATTTTTTATGGTAAGCAGTTTTAAATAAGATAATTAACATTTCATAAAAGTTTCAGACTATTCGATAAATATTATATCACGCTATTCATGGAATGAAAACTTCAAACTCATTTTTCTCCATGTTGAATTTTTGTGCATATACTGTTATTCAAAACCCTAAGGCTTTTTTGATAATTGAAGTATGGGTTTGAGATTTTTTATACATGTTCTGAAATGTATGTTTTGTAAAACTGAGCATGGAATTAGTTCTAACATGTGTGTGTGTTTAGTACTTTTTCTAAAAAATTTCAAAATCAAAATTAATGTTTTTTTGGGAATTTCTAGAAGTTTAACTATAAAAAAAATTAATTAAAGATTAAAGAACAGCAGCAGAAAAAAACCCATGCATAGTTTTATGTAGTATATTATAAGGTACTTAGAAAAAAACTTTTGAAAGAAAAGAGGCATATTTAAAAAAAACCTTAGGGATTTAAAAAATGCCTAAAAAAGCTAAAAAAATTTAAATTTTACAAACATTTTGCAACAAATTAAAAAATTTTTGTATGGAATTATTATTAAATATTAACCTTTATGAAATACAATTAAAACCAAATATCAAATATTAAAAATAAAAAAAAAATGTGAAGATGGTACCATATCGCCTTAATGCAAACAGAGGTTGCTCTTTATAAAACCATTTTGTAATGAAAGTCTTCCTCTTGGCATTGCGTGCAGACTTGTGTGGAGCTCAGCTTTCAATCTAGTTACCTGATTGAGGCTCAAAAATTTAAAGTATAATACAGTAGAAGCTGATTTTTTGTGTGGTCCTTTTTTTATGAGATTTTATTTATGTGGGATTTTTTTATGCGGTGTATGAATTTCAACGGATTTAGTGCCACTTTAATGTTTTCTATTAATGTACGTATATACACTTCAAGACTATCTGTTCATTTATTGTAAACAGTATCTGGACAATGCACGTTCAAATGATTTCTTTCATCGCGCTAAATTGATGACAAAATTTTCAATGGGTAACACCATCAAAAATTTGATAGATTATGTAGACGGAAAAGGATAACCAGATTCTTTGAGAGTGGATAAAATATATGCAATGATATAGCATTCTAAGAAATCAGAAAGATTTTTTCTGTAAATAGATACCAATTAAGAAGGATTTTGAAATTCCAAAAAGACATTCGATCATACATATCTGGTTATCGTGACGTTTACTAGCAACTGACCAACCGAAATCGTCGCAAAAACTTTTCACTTACTTAAATAAGGTGCAAAAAAAATGAATGAATTTAAACTGTATCGTCAAGTGACGAAAGCGATTTTGAACTAATTTATCACAGAAAGATATGCGATGTGGATTACGAAGAGTAGCAGTGATACATGTGCATTCTGAAATCTTCTCCATGTATACAATGAGAAATTAAATGTTTTTAAAATGTATTTGGAAGTAATTTCTCATAAATTTCGTAAATAATTGACGTATTTTCTAAGTGCTACTTTTTTATGCGTTCCTTCTCCACCGCACAAAAAATATTTTTGTAGTATGTGGACAAAGTTTTTTGTTATATGCAAGTAGTTATGAAATTTTCGAATATTTTTTTACTTGGTTTCTTTTTATGTGATCCCTATCTACCGCACAAAGGCAGGTTTTTCTATATATTGTCTGTGGTTAACAAGCTTTTATAATAGTTTGAAATGACGCTGCGAAATGATATAACGTGTACATTAATGAGAAAGGCAGAAAAATTATATAATATTATTTAACGAAAACGTATTCCTAGGACTTCATATTCTTTAATAGAAAAATATTTGCACATCAGTGATTCCCATTTTTATTTTCTTGTTGCTGAAACATAAAAAAATCGAGATTTCTCGTTTTACGAGAAATAAATGAAGGACTTGTTAACATCGCCATACACTCATTAACATGCATTTTCTTTTGTCTTCACCGTTTATTCTCCTTCAGAGACTAGGTTAATTGAATTTTTTTCCTGAGAATGGGAAGATTTATATTCAAATTATCAAGGCAAAAAGATGTAAAAACGTTCTAATTACGATTGAATGATTAACAATACTGCATAAAAGAGCTCTTTTTTAAATTTATGAATCATTCTTGTAGAATATTTAGACTAAATGAAGCATCAAAATAAACCCTTGGCGTTATTTCCGATT
This sequence comes from Trichonephila clavata, assembly GCA_019973975.1. Classification (NCBI taxonomy): domain Eukaryota; kingdom Metazoa; phylum Arthropoda; class Arachnida; order Araneae; family Nephilidae; genus Trichonephila; species Trichonephila clavata. Next base: position 5,380 of record BMAO01007929.1, on the reverse strand, counting down.
GGAAATGCTACTAATCCCATACTTTTCTTTTGACACTTATGCACAATACCCCCAAATATTTGGCTGGAATTACTTAAAGAATGGTTTGCTAATATTTTATCCAAAAGCAATTTAATACGTAAAAGTTTTCTGACATATTAATTTGGATTGTTACACAAGGGAAAAACTTTGCTTGCAAAATAAAATTAGGAACTCTTAACCATGATTATTTTTACCCTGCGATGCTTAATAAGTATAAGCATGTATGAACAATATGTGTGTATAGTTTGTTTGTTTTTACAGTTTTCAGTTTGCTTGTACAGTTAATAAGTAAACAATTCTTAATAATTTTCTGACAAGTGAATTTGAATTGTTACACAAGATGGGGGGAAATTTTCGTTTGCAAGATAAAGTAGGGAACTTTTTACAATGATTAGGTTCCCCCTGCAATTCTTAAGATATATAAACATGTGTGCTTTCCTTTTATTTCTAATTATTTCAATCATTTTATTTCAAATATATATATTATATTCTATATATTATTATTTTATTTATAATAATAGTTAAACTTCTCTAGAAATTTCTTGTTTTCCCTATGGCCCAGAGTATTGGCAAATTCAGGTGAAGGTTGGCTGGCCGAATAACATTGTTTAAACCTGCAATCCTGGTTCCCAAGGCCAGGGTGAGTGAGTGATTTTGGGGTTTATTGGCGCAAGAGCCGATTTCGGCTATACTGCGCCAAACATTTGTTTTAATATCTGTGGTCTAGACGGGAAGAGAGAAAAGAATGAATTGAATGACAAGAAAGAGGTCGAAAATAGAGAAGGATCACTAGTGTACCCGGGTTCGTGAAGCCGTGTTTACCAAAGACAGTGAACACCGTGGGAAAAGGAAAAGATCACTAGGGCACCTCGGGATTGTGACACCCGTACTCACCTAAAGAAGGTGAGCCCCCTGAGGGGTCCCAAGGCCAGGAGTTTGCTCTGTACTACTGTGGCTAAGACTATTCTATCATGACTACAGTTATCTTAGGTTTATATTATTTTTTTTGTATATTTTTGTAATATATAGAAGTATAATATATATAGGAAAAAAACGAATCACACTCTTAACACGATATCTCTGGAACTATTACACCTACAAACTTGAAATTCAACAGGTATGTTCCATTTCTGAAGAAGCGATCCATTAAGAAAGGATTATGTGAAAATAGATGCCTAAGGAGCATTGCGAGGGGTTAAGGGACATTATTGATAAATATTCACGTTTTGAACTCTAAGACACCTACGGACTTTAAATTTGGAACGCTTGTTCCTTTTGCTGAGTAGAAATCAGTTAAGAATGCCTTTAGTGGATTTCAACTCCAAGGGAAGTAAAAGAGGGAACAAAAAATAAAACTAGCCTGTGAACCATTAAACCTACCAAAGCATAATTTGCTGAGCTTACATTTCCTGTTTTGACGAGTCCAGTTTTGCGTTAATGTTATCCCCCATGGGGGGGCGAGGTGTTAAGGGTGAGTTATAGATACAAATTCTAGAATTTTAACTGCTGGACGTACTGATTTGAAATTAGACGCGTTTGTTTGGCTGAGTAGAGATCCGCTAAGAAAGGGGGTTTTCAAGAGGGGTTACGATGGCTTACCTACTCTTAAGACGCAATACTTAAAAATTCCCGTTTTTGAAATATAAAATCTACAGTAATGAAATTTGATATTCATATTTTGTTCGTTGAGTTTAAATCCACTGAGAACGGATCTTTCGGAAATAGACTCTTATGGAGAATAATGGGGCATATTAACAAAAAAAAATTGACTTCGACTTGAAATTTGGAAAGTATGTTTATTTTGTTGAGTAGCATTTGTTTATTTTGCAGAAATACACATTGGGGTAGAGCAGGGAAGGCTAACCATAGAAACGCATGTCATCAATGACACGCGACACAATGTTTTGAACAAACGAGCAATCAAAATTTTTGCATTTTATTTCAAAATAGCAAAGTTCACTATGAAGTGTTACGAACAAACGCTAGTGATCGGTCGCAGAGCACACTTTTTTTTTGTTATTGTCTTGTTTGTTATGTCGAGGACTACAGTTATTTAAGATGCACAGTTTGTCTACTCACAGCATAGTCAATTTCGTTCTCACAAACGTATTTCACAGTTTATGTTATATTTACGATTTTTAACTGTTATTCAACATGGTTTGTTCAGAGCAAAAAAAGTGCAAGATAGTAAGCGTAAAAGAGAATCTCAAACTTGAGAGAGTGATTTTGGGGTTTATTGGCGCAAGAGCCGATTTAGGCTATACTGCGCCAAACATTTGTTTTAATAACTGTGGTCTAGACGGGAAGAGAAAGAAAGAATGAATTGAATGACAAGAAAGAGGGTCGAAAATAGAGAAGGATCACTAGGGTACCCCGGGTTCGTGAAGCCCGTGTTTACCAAAGAACAGTAAACCCCGTGGGAAAAGGAAAAGATCACTAGGGCACCTCGGGATTGTGACACCAGTACTCACCTAAAGAAGGTGAGGGGCATCTCAAACTTAATGAATCTAGAAATATGTTATTATTAGTAAAGCCGACAAAGAGGTGCGTGCTTTATATTCTAGAACAGTGGTATGCAGAATATTGTCTGTAAAACGGCATTTTGAAACAAATCCCAAATCAGAAAAAAATTTCAAAAAAGTTAACCATAGCAAAAACAATTAATTGCTTAGAAACAATTTGGCAGATGAGTCCAATTCAGCATGCATTCTACTAAAAGTAACATCTTACAATCCTAATACAAGTTATTTGTCATCCAATCAGCAGCACACACAACAGAAGTCACACTAATGTACGTGTAATTCAAATTAAAGCAACAACTTAAATATTTTCAACTATACAGTGCAAAAGGTATTTCTTCGTAGTAAATAAAGAGTTTTGTGTAGTCAGTATTTATTTTTATTATTTTCCAACTAATCACAAGGCAAAAGTATTTGATGGCACCTATAAAACTAACTCATCAAATATTTCTTAAGAAAAAAAAATGGCACGTTTCTCCATAAAGCTTTGCCGCCCCTGAAGTATAAAGGGTTTAAAATGTGCAAAAGATAACACTACTTCAATTTCAGAAATCCTTGCCTTGTCTTTTTTTAAATTGAAAGGCGATTGTTATAAGAAAAGTTTTTTGAATGCAATGGAGCGCTGCATTGAATGTAACGCTTAATTTATATGTGTATAAAAACAATATATTCATATAGCAGGAAATAGCTAGCGAGGCAAGTTAACTGTTAGTTTATAACAAAATAACACATGTTAGATTATGTATTTTATTCACGCAACTCTGAGACGACGCAATTAAAAACTTTAAATATATTAAGTATTAAATTAAAAGAAAACCTCATTTTATGTTACACAAAATTATAAGCCATTTCTCTGAACTGGAATCGCAACCTTTATCTATGGGAAAAATTTATTTTGTTTTTGATACGGGCTAATCAAGTAGTTTTCCTACCGACAACTGTTTTTAGAAAATAATGAATAAAACTTATAATATCTTTATATTTGTAAGTTGTGCAAGACTTGTTCGAAAATAAGAACTATTTGTTCGAAGCTAAAATGAGTTTAAACATAGCATCATACTGAATCAAATTGTTATTTTTTATGAAAAGGTAAAACGTAACAGTGTGTAGAATCTGCCATGATTTAGTTCCGCTTTTTTATTCTAAGCCTTTTTCTTTTTAAAAAAAATTAAGATACTGTAAAGTATCAGTTGAACAAATTTAAGTATTGAAATATATCCATCACCAAGGTATGCAATTTTTTTTTCTTAATCATTTGAATCGCATTTTGAACAATGAATATATAGGATTTTCGTCCGTTTTAATTATATATATATATATATATATATATCATTTTTATTTCAAAGAAAATCATTTCTAAAATTTAAAGTTGCCAAGTTCCTTAAGTTTTTCGAATCGAATATCTTCGATTTTAATATTTATCTAAATATAAATCTCATTAGAATTCCGTTGTTTACCTGGACGCGATAAATGATACATCAATTATAATTATAAATCATATATTTGATCCAATGTGATTGACTCGCATATTGAGGTCGAATGGCTGTTACTAATGTTGGAATGTGTTATTTATTATCGTTATAAAACAACACAAGGAGAGCCTCATAATTTTGAACATAGTCAAATGACAAGGATGACACTGAGCTGGTATTCCTCCGAACTTTCACACCACACAACAGGAGGATGTATGAGCTCAACAGCCCCTCTACACTGTAGCACCAGGGGTGGAACCCGCGACTCGACAGCACTAGTCACGAGGTTTTAACCATGGCCACTCGACTATCGCTGCCAATCATGGGGGTGACCGCGGTCAAGAATTCGGATCATGGATGGTATGTCGTAAGTTCGAGCGCAGTACCACTAAAAACACGCCGTATATGGGAGCGATGCACGTAAAATCTATCGAGAGCTCAAACGTCGTCCCGTTGGTGTAGCGTGGTAGTTAGGAGAGGAGGGGTGCTTACTCAACGGTCGTTCTCGACCATGGTTCAAAAATATGAGATCCGTCGCCAAACGCACTCGTGTAGCTGATCAGTGCAACGTTAATATTCACTCACTCACGAAAATCATGGACTAGAATTGGAATGAATCGAATGGAAACGAAATCAAACACCTCAAGTGAAGTGAGTGGGTGAATATTAACGTCGCACTGTTCAGTTAGAAATAGAGTATGTATTAAATTTTTAAATGTTATCTTAAGTTTTGTGTAACAGGACATCAAAAGTTTTTTGAGCAACTTTAAGCCAAAAGAACTGCCGCTAACAACAAACTTTGTAACAACAGATCCAAACAAGGGTAGTTAATAACGAACGAAATTATTCATTTGAAGCAAAGCCGACAGTTGTGCTTTGCAGACAGATTTATCTGACACATTTATTGATGTTAAATATTTTTATCCTAATTAATAATAAATATGCACGTTTGTTGTCAAATAGAGATGAACAGTTAAGTTTTATTCCTAATTTCAAATTTTATAAGTTGTATGTACTTACAGACTGAATTTTACTGCACACTAATTTTATTTTTTCTTATGTAAAAAAATGGTTTTTATTTTATACGCATATAACTTGGATTTCATTAAATTTCTTGCGATGTGTTTGGAAAAAGTTATCAGTTTTTCCATCTTACAAGATTTTTTTAAGCCCTGAATTCACCATAGGTCACATGTATTTTTCACATGATTTTTTGCACGGTTTTAAGGAACGTATAATTGTGTGAAAAAATATTGGACGCATATCTTTAATTGTTCTCACAGCAAATAGGGAATTCCAAATACCACAAAACCAAATACAATTTAAACCTTTTTATAAAAGAATTTGAAATTTAGTAAATTAACGAAA
>BMAO01007928.1:0-22753 GCA_019973975.1 Trichonephila clavata | reverse complement strand
CATGTTCTAATAGAAAAATAGTAGATGACGAGGTTATATTCGGTAATCATTATCATCTTTTGTCTACAGGGATCTTTCACGTTTTTCCATCAAGATTCCACCCACTTACTGTATAAGGTGACTTACAAAAGTCATGTTACCTAATTCAAGATTTGTTTCAAGAAAAGGTTTCTACCCAGTTCTAAAGTATTTACACAACACCACCATACACCAAGTGTGGAAAAAGAGGCTGAAAGAAGAAACGGGCTATTTCATTTGGTTCTAGATATGCTAAAAAAACATCTGTTCAAGGAGACCCAGCAGGTCACTTCCAACGGGCTTCAATATTTACTGAACATCCTGGACACTTCTGGAACGACCAGTGGCCGCGGTAGCCAAGTGGTCTAGGCATCGAATCATGGCTAGCGTGTCATGAGTTCGATCCAGTACCACTGAAGACCCGCCGTCTAGAAGCGAAGCACGTTAAATCTGTCGAGAGTTCAAACGTCTTCCTGTTGGTGTGGTGTGGTAGATAGCAGAGGCGGTGCCAGCTCAGGTGCCTTCCGCGTCATGGTTCAAAATTACGCAGACCGTCTCCAAAAGCCCTCGTGTTGCTAAACAGCGCAACGTTAATATTTATTCATTCACACTGGAGCGACCTGGAATAATTAGCATGTTATTGCGTCCATTAAAAACCAACATGGATATAAAAGAAGAAACATTTCCATTCCAAAAAAATTTGGATTGAACCCAAAAGTAAAACGGAATAACAAAATGTTTCAAGTTCCAAAACGTGTCAGAAGATAAGCAATGGCAACCAACGAGTTTTAATATAGTGTTGACGTGTTATGATTGTTCTATTCCGAATACTACTATAAACATTGCAAAGTTTGACAAGTTATATCATGATTTGGACACTCTCACTAGCGGCAGCTAGGCATCTTTTATTTTCTTTGCTGACTATGATACCCAAAAATCAGCTGAAAGTTTGATCAGGACAATAACTTTATCTTTCTTTCTGGATGGTTCCAACCATTTACGAGAAGAAAATCCTAATATGCAACAGCCTTTTACATTCTCTTGCTACATACAAACTTGAAGTACGAATTATAGCAAATGACTGAGAGCGAATTCTCGTCCATCGACCCGAATTCATACGATCATTGTATCTAATCTCTAAAGTTTAATTTTTTTTCTTCAACTAGCAGTGGATCGACAAACAGCTGATCATCTATTACTGTCATCATTTATTGTATGATTTTGAAAAATAAACATTTTTTATTCATATAAGTTTTCTCTCTTTGTGTATGCTTATTTTTATCTCCTTCTGCTCAAACCCTGCATGGTGCTATATTTTGCTATTAAAATTGTATTTATCGCTTAAATATAATGAACTATTTTTAAGTTGTGTAGCATTAAATTGTTTTTGATAAATTTTTATAGCCTTTAGAAGGAAGGTCGACTAATCCGAACCTAATATTGTAGGTAAGCGAACGCGCTCAAAGCAGATGTTTTAAAAATAGCATGTTGAAATCATACAAATAATAATAATAATAATAAAAATAATAATAATAAACTTTAGCAGAAATATATAAAATGAACTATTGTCAGCGGAATGTTAGAAATTTTTAAAAATTTATTTAAGTCTGTTAGAGAAAGGAAGTAAGACTTATGACAATTAAATATTACAAAAATAAACTACATAGAATTACATAGGAAATGAATAAAAACTTTAATGTCTTACTGAATTATAAAAAATGTAGTACTGACTTAATTTCCAATATTAGAAATGTGAAAGTTTATGAGACAATTTGTGAAGTAATAGGCCATAATTTAAAATATATTTATTCAGTAAGAATTATTTTAGTACATTTTTCGGAAAATAATAAAAAAATTCATTTTAAAATTTCATAGATATATATGCATAATATTTAGAATTGTCTGAATTGCCAAGATAAATTTTTAAAAATTTCACTTTTTGTAGGGTAAAGAACCATTTATGTTTTGTTTTTCTAATTTTATATATTTTGTTGCCAATAAGGCTCTAAATAACTTAAAAACAAAATAATGTATTTGAGAAAGCGATAAAGAAAAAAGATATTCAACAAAATAGTTAAAAACCGAAACTTATAGATGTTTTAACTAATATTAGACTTTTCAATGACTTTTGTGATTGTTTTATAAATCTCAAAATCATGCACAAGCAACACCAGTTCTAATGGCAACGGACCTGGTAGATTTGAATCTAAGCCGAGAGGCACACTGAGTGGTACCACTCTGTCCTTATTTACCACAATACCTAATTAATAACTTTCTCCTTTTTACCACCACAACAAGAGGGCATTAAGCCTTCAAAGATTTAACGTAGAATGGCCCAATCTACACGTAATGTCATCATTGCACCAGGACTCGAACAAGTGACACTCCGACCACGAGTTGGTTACCATAACTTCTAAGATGCCTCAGCCACTTCCACGTGTTTTAATAACTACTTAATAGATCATTTAATTTGCCAAAACGCTCCAAAAAAGGCACATTTTTTATTACATATAATTAAGTATAATACTTAAAGAAAGGCAAAAGTGAAATAATTTTATATTCATTGGGGAACTGCCAACCCCCTAAATCTCTGCTTTTTATCAGTACACTATGCATTCTATGAAGAATGTTTCATATAGTTTAAAACATTGCTCTCATACTTACAAAAGAATTTCATGTGTATCGAAAAATTGCGCACCTATTTCTCTGACGATTTAGGATTCTATGTCGCAGATTTATGCACACACATGGCTTTGAAGCTTGGTGTAATTTTAAGTCTTTCATTGTAATGGAAACATATATAATATTGGATTTTTTGGATTTTCTTTCCATGTTCATTTCTTCTCAAGCAACAAATTGCACATTGCTTTGCCAGTCTCTGTTATTCCTCGAATATTTTCAAAAATCTTAATGCCTGCCTAAAAAAATGCACTGATAATCTCACAATTATAATTAAAAATATATGTAATTGAAAAAAAAAATTCACATTGCCCGTAGAAGGAACAGGTTAGTCTGTTTTGGACAACTTTCGTTAGCCCGTACTATGTACAGGCAAACCAGCTAAGGGCTTAAGAAAATGGAAATATCTGCGAGTAGAAATTCACGTTCTTATCTAATCACGTTCTAATATCTAATTCTTTAAAGAAATAAATTCTATAAAAAATCCTTTACTTATAGTGCAAATAATTTTCTTCTTTAATAGATACTTTTTAAATTTCGCTCTAATATTTTTTCAAATTTTTTAATGTATGGAATTTCCTTTATATGGAATTATTTGACTTTAAATTAATTTACATCACGATAATTGGCTGGATTGGCATGACACAGATTTAAAAAAAATATATTTGAATTATAATAGTAATACGGAGAAAAACCCGAAAACCTTTCCGATACATAAAACGGAAATTCAAGTCTACCAAGAAAATCTTTTTTTAAAAAAATAACTCTTAGAACAATATTTTTATACTCCTTGCAATAGATGTGTACAGGAAAAAGCATTGTGTACCTTTAATGTCTCCATTACAATTTGTTTTTAAAGAGAAGATCGTAACTCAATAAACATCCATTATTCAATCAAGTTAATAAATAAGCTTCAGCTGAGTCTAGGAAGGTGTTTTCAAAAACTGACCCACAATAGAGTTATAGAAGCGTTGTACGAGTATATACAAAAAAAAATCCTTTTTTAAAGCTATTACACCTTCTGAATTTAATACAAACAAAAATAATTTTTGTTCAGTTGAAAAACGGAAAAAACTCTTTGCTTAATCTGCAGTTTACTTAAAATAACTTATTTGCAAGTAATATAAAAAAGTCAATTCCAACGTAGATCAACAAAAAAAAATATTTTATTTACATTTTCATTAAATAGTTACAATTAATATAAATATTATATACATATGACCGAAATCACATCATTAACTGGCAATTAATTTTTATTAATTGTCTTTAAAGTATCGTACTGTCATCCAAACAATTGTGTATATTAAATTTAAATTCAAATGAATGTATTGAAACGTGAGGGAAAAAAAGTCATTTAATGTTTTGACAAAAATCGCCTAAAATGAAGCCAAAGAGGCTGTTTCTGTAATTTTTAAATAAATAATTTCAGTCAATTAAATTACGAAATTTTAATCAAATTATCGTATTGTTACCCAAAACAATAGTGTAAAGAAAATTTCAGAAAAATTGAACGCTTTAAAATGCGAGAAAAAAAATCCTTTTTGACACAATTTGCCAAAACGTTCGTTAAGTCTCCAAAAAAGATACTATCGTGGCTGTATTTGCAATTCTTCAATGATTTGTTTCAATCAATTAATTGTTATTAATTATAATTAAATTACTGTTTTGTCATCTAAAGTAATCGTGGTATAAAATTTCAGCTTAATCGAGTGCTTTAAAATGCATTTTATTTACAATTGAAAATTTGAACAAGATCAATATATTTATAAATAAACACATAGAGAAAAAAGTGGAAAGTGTAGGAATTGATAATTTTTTTATCCTCCAATCTGCATTGTTTAATTTTTCAATTCCCCCTTGCGAAGATCGGGTATAGCAGTTAGAGTATTTTATAAATTAAAACAAACAACTTGACATGTTTAGCAACAAATACACAAAAATTGAATACGTTTGTGGATAACTTTACATATTTCTTTGGCTTAATGAATTATTTATGCACATAGGTCTTCGCTTGAATGATATTAGATTCTGCCTCAATCTAAGCCCGTCGACGTTTAAAGTATGAATTAATACACTCTTCTTAAAATAATTGAATTCTCACATATTCAGTAACAACTCTAAATCTTCTCTAATACAAATACTTGGGTTTATATTAGATAAAAGTCAGCACATTGCTTTAAAATACAGGAGGACACTTATTTTCTCCGTCTAATCCTCTTCGACAGGTGTTTATGTTCGAAGTCACATTTCCCTCAGGATTTGAGAGAAATAAATTCCAAAAACTTTCGACCATTCTCGAAATGTATCAAAGGAGGCGGTCTTTCTATTTCCTTTTAGAACTACTTTCTGACCCACTGAACAAGACGGACTCTGACAAACCGCGAAATTACCTCGAGGAATTTTTATTCGATGAGGCTTCTACGTTCGAAGAAAAGGATAACAGAGGATGTGAGAAAGAACTATGTTACACGTTTCCACTGTGCTTTGTTCATTTTACTGAAAATTTCTGAAAATTTAGTGCAATATGGTTTGAAAAAATGATGAATATATTTTTAGTTCATTTAGTTAAAATTATTGTAGAAAGTCGTTTCAATACAAACTATTCCACTGTTTAAAAAAAAACTTTGTCTAAATTTAATTTTAAGAATGGGACATAAATAAAGTTGATTAGTCAGGTAAAACAAGTGGGGATTGGTTTAGAATATTAAAATATACTTTTGTAGCATCATCCTTGATTCTATCCTCATAACTTAATAGGCAAAATCTTCTCTGGTGAATAGTTCATAATTGGGACCAAATCATATAATGATTACCCTTCAAGGATATAGAGAAGTTTGAGATAAACTACGTGTGTTCATGGAAGAATAGGTTTCAAAGTAATGAACTCCTGGTCGCCGTGTCACGAGTTCGAACCATGTACCGTTGATGACACGAAGTGCTCTCTTAGCGGTATATATACTATGTCATAGTCGTGAATTCGTGACCGGCACACTCACATTTACCATCTGGTACCACTGAAGGCCCGCAGTGTAGAGGGAGCGATGCATCTTAAATATGCCGAGGCTCAAGCATCCTCTCATTGGTGTGGCGTTGAAGTTCGGAGAGAAGGGTGCCAGCTTAGGTGCCCTCGTCACTTGATTATGATTCAAAATTAAGAATTCCGTCTCGAAAAACTCCTGAGAAGCTGAAAAGTTCAACGTTAATATTCACTCACCTGAGAAAAACTACACTTTATGACGGGACATTTACTTTTACAGTAATCCCGTAAGACTGTTGGTCATGGTCAGGAACTTGTGGTCAGTGTTGTCGAAACAAGGGTTCGAGAGTTGACGACACTGAAGATCCACTTAGTGGATGGGCTGATGTACATTAAACTATTGTGGCTGGAAATCCTCCCACTGGCGTGGAAGTTTGGAGATTATAGTGCCAGGTCAGGTATCGTCCTCTTTACTTGACAATGGTTTAAAAAAATTTCGAATCTCCTCACCACTAGAACTCTTACTGCTAATGCGTACATAAAAACTCACTCATTCACCATGCAGTGTCGAATAACGGCCACTAGATAACTTGACGTTCATTTGTTTAGTAGTGGTGATCTTTGGAGTACGGAAATTAAGAGAGAAACAGGATATTGTACTTCTAACTTTTGAAAACAAGATAGTTCGGTACAGAGATTATCACTTATGAGTTTTGGCAACTAACCAGGATGTTCTCGAGCCAGTTAAGTTGGAGGATCTTCTTGGTTTATTTTTCATCCAAGACCTTAATTTAACGATTTTCCTTCCAAATGAAAGATCTCTTGCCATTCCTAAACAATAATATAATTTTCAGTTGACGTCACATATGATGTTCTTCTTGTAAAAGTTTCTCAGTACCATCTTTCGTCTGATAACGATAGCATAATGAACTTTTCACCTGCTGGCCAATGCCGAGTTTTGAGGTTAAGAAATCAAAAAATTAAGAGAAAATTCTGTATTCCTCAACTGAAATCAGGAGAAATTTGTCAGTTAAGTGATATTTATAGATTTTAATAGTCTCATATTGTGTTCCTAATGCTGCAAATGAATTTTCTGGAAGATTTTGAACCAAACACCCTTTTTACAAGACTATTCCTTTTGTTGGGAAAAGTCACCTGAACCTTCCGTCTCCTTCTGATATTTGTAGTAAAATTAGCATTCGATATAGCATACAGAAAATTAAATGTAATGAGAAAACTTCTAACTTTGAACATTAAAGCAGCACTAGAGCTAATGGGGACGAATCTCATAATTTTAAACCATGGTCAAGTGATGAGGACATAACCTGTGAGTTGACCTCCCTTCTTCTATTTACTCACCGATCTAGTAGGAAGATTTTGAGTCAAGGCAGATTTTAAAGCGTATCAGTCTCCTCTCAACGGTGGATCCTCAGTGGAACCAGGAATCGGACTAGAGACTCATCAACGCTGGATACTTATCCCTGACAATGACTGCAATCTTGTCATGGTCATAGAAAACTATGCAAACTTCATTAAAAGGATGAGGTATTAAAATTTAATTAACTCTATACTGTATACATGTTTAAAATACTATATTTGTGTCTCCGTACACATATTTATAACTTATAAAGAAAATTAACATAAATTAATAGCCACAAAATTGAGAGTACAAGCATCTATTTTCTTGCATAAATCATGAATAATAAAGAGTTAATATTTAGTAGCATAACCTTTTGCTGATATAACAGCTTCCAATCGCCGAGGCATCGATTCCACAAGATATCTAGTGGTCTCGGGAGCAATATTCAGCAATTCTTCTTGCAATACCAGTTTCAATTGTTCCTTGCTTGTAATTTGATGTTTTTGCACAGCTCTCTCAAGGTGGGACCACAGATTCTCGATAACATTTAAGTCGGGAGACTGTGGAGGTGTATTAAGTTGATTACGACAATGATAAAGCAGCCATTCTTTTACAACAAACGCAGTGTGCTTGGGGTCATTGTCTTGTTGGAATATTAAATTCGACCCCAGTCCCAATTTATCAGCACTTTCTTTCAAATTATTTTGCAGTATATTAAGATAAGCCATCTTGTGCATGATTCCATCAATGAATACTAGCTTTCCCACCCCCGACGCAGTCATATACCCACAAGCCATCACCGACCCACCTCCATGCTTCACAGTAGGGAATTGTGTGTTTTAGGTGGTGTGAGGTATTTGGCTTACGCCACACCATACGACGACCGTCACTGCCGAAGATGTTGAACTTACTCTCATCGCTGAAAAAGACTTCGTTCCAAAGCTGTTGAGGCTTTAAAATGTGTTCTTTAGCGAATTTCAATCGCTTGACTCTACTCCTCTTACCAATTAAGGGCTTTTTTCGAGCTACTCTACCATTATAGCCAGCCTTTCTTAGGACTCTTCGTACCGTTTCTGCAGAAACAGATGGACCTAAGGCATTAGAGGTACTGGCTGCAATTTTAGGAGCACTAATTTTAGGATCAATCTTCACTTGATGTATAACTCTTCGCTCGGTTATAGAGTTCATAGTTTTCTTTCTCCCTCATCCTTCTGTATTTACCAGCATACCAGTCTTTTTAAATTTTTGCAGGATTTTTTGGATGCAGTTAACACTTCGTCAAACTGCTTTAGAGATATTCCACAGGGATTTACCTTCATTTTACAGTTTAATAACAAGTTTTCTCTCTTCGATCGTTGTTTCCTTCCGATTCTCCATTTTAATCAAGACATCAAATTACAAACACAAATTTGTTATCAGATAGCCTTTTAAAACCTTTCTTTATCATAGATCTATTATCAAATTTCTGTTTAAAAAATTACTGGTAGTTTTGCATAGCGATTAAAGAAGTGTACCCTCAATTTTGTGACAATAAAATAGTGTAGTTTTTCTTTCGAACCTTCATATTTTTGTTTCAATCAATTTCCATATCTTACATTTAATGTTATTTGGAAGAGTAATGAATGCATTTTGAATGTACAAAAGAGCGTTAACATAGCGCATTAATTTCTACACCTGGTGATCCGATGGTGAATTCGGAATTAAGTGCACTCCCAATTTTGGGAGTCACTGTAATTCGAAAATAAACATATTATAGCTTTACATGCAATGCAGGTTTTTTTATGCCTTTACAAAATTTAAATGCTTTTTTCTCAAACTTTTAATTTTGAAAAAGTAGGTGTTTCTAATCACTAAGGCTTTTTTTTCTGTTGAAGATAGAATCTTGAAATGTTTTATTGATACTCCCAAACGTATGATCTGTAAAGCTAAATATGGGTTTATGTCTGGAATCTCTAGTTATTTTTTTAAAAAATTCAGAAGTTTACATTAAAAAAATTTGCTTGTTTTTTTACGTTTAGCTAGAAAAATAACTAAAAATTAACAAGGTAATGGATTTTCAAATACATACTAACTTTTGATTGTAATAATCTATGAAACATAAATATGAAAATCATTTAAAATGACTTATGTATAAAAAAATTTTAAAAACTCAGAATTTTATAAAAGTTTGAAAAAACTTCAAAAATTCTTAAGTTTTTAAAGTTGTGAGCTACTGGCTTGGGTAAAACTGACTCTGTACTTTAAGAATAAATTAAATAATATAACATGAATATAAAATATAAATTATTTTTACTGTTACTATGTCCAAAAAATTTATTGAAAAAGGATACTGCATATAGCCTTGAGCCAATTCATACAAAAGATTTCCACCTTTTTTTTAAAATCTAAGATTATCTTTTCAGTAATACATCGATCTCTTTTTATGTTACCTACCAATGAAATTAAAAAGCATTTAAATCTCAAATTCCAAATAAATCGTTATAGAAGCTTGAAATTACTTAGAAACACGACTGGGTGCAATTACCTTATAATAATTTCTTTTTGTTAAAAGCTCTATTTTGTATGTGTACGCATAATTTAAGTGGGATGGTTAGCGATTACTTTGTTGTCCTTGTCTTTTCGTGCTAAGGTTTATTGAAGTTATACTTCTTTTGGGACGTTAGGGAAAAACGACAAGAGTAAATTTTTGCGAACCGCGCGCACACCGTCACGAATGTGAAGTACACCGTCACGACACCAATGCGCGCGCACACCGTTGTCTAATAACTTAGGAAGTTACTGAGGGATCTTGGCTATACAGCTGTCGATCGAATTGGCGTCCCCCTCCTTCACATGTATTAGATATCTATGTGCTTGTGTTTGGGATTGGGGAGGATTTGCACACTAAAATATCAGTTCTCCATTTTATTCTTATGGAGTAGGAAATTTTCTAACATGTCTTTTTTTGGTGCTAGGAGACTTATATTTGGGGGATCGTAATAACTATTGTTATAAACCATATCTGTTGGGAGGCAAACCCCCGGTGCATTCCCCCCCTACAACTTTTTGGCATATATCTCGGCAACAGAGCCTCACAGTCCATTCGGACCTGGCTCATTCGATCCCCCCCTGTCTGTTCTTCCAGTTATTATAATTTCAAGCTCATAGGGCTATTCCTTCCACAGTTTTCAATTGTTTTAAACTTTTCAAATTTGTTTAAATTCACAATATATCTTGGCTTCTGTTTGAGTTTGAACCAACTGTTACACTCTTCGAGACCCATCCAGTCATCTACTTCATTCCCATTGTGTAGGCATGCGGACGGCTTAAGCACTAAAAAATTATGCTCCCATGTTAATCCTATGGGGACTGGAAAAAATTTCACCCTCCCCCTAAGGAATTGAGCTGGGGACTTGACTTTTGGAGGTCAACCACATTTTCGTATTAGCACGAGCCTTACGTGGAATTTCCCACTCCGGTGCTCCCCACCTACGAGGCTTCCCCAGTAATAACTCGAATCCTATGCTACCTTATTAGACCGCACCAACCGGATTAGTTCGTTTTCCCTATGAGCATCCTAGACATATTTTTTTCAGGACAATAGTCCCATTTCTTCACCCATATTTAACATTTTAAAGTTTTAAAAATTTTACATCCCGCATATCTTTGAGGATTTTTGAGCTTCGTTTATGAAACTCGGACCAGAGGTTCTCCTCGTTGAGCTCTTTCATCTGTTGTAATTTGTGTGTAGATAGTGGGCCTAAGGGGGCGTTATCACTAAAATTGATATCCTCATGTTATTCCTATGGGGTTCGATCTTTTGATGACGTCACGATATTACAGAGAGAGAAGAAGGAAACTTTGGGATCATTTATTATTCTGTTTATCGTTGGAATGTACGAGACCATTTACGTAACAGATGCTTCCACCCCCCGGGGGGAGTTAGTTTCGGTTTCCTTTCCAAAGCAAGCGCTGCCCCATTTGCAATTAAGACTCCGGACCGAATGGATTCCTCTTGTGTTTCCCCACAACCAGGTCGAGTTTCGCGTTGGTGGGTGCCCAGCTTTTATTTTATTGGTTTAAAATTTTTTAATTATTTAAAATTACCATAACTCGGGGCTCTTCAGGCTGATGCCTTAATTTTCTCTGGAACGATTCTTCCCGCCGAAACATTCAATGTCGGGTCTCGGGTATCACATTCGGTTCATCTCATCTCCACATACAGTCGGCCGACCCCCCCCCCCGTTATTGGTCCTATTGTCTCTGTGCGAGGGTGTTTAAATTCATTTAAATCGTGATTATCTCGGGTTTGGTTGGTCCAATTGACTTAAGGTCGGTATCGTTCAACTCTGTCTGTGACTACCTTTCGCCCTCGGCCCAGATTGCCCTGCTTAAGATTTTTAGAAAGATTTTTATTTTTAAAACAAATACAATACTTCTTACGATCTATTAAGTACCTATAACAAGTTTATTAAATTTAAATATTGTTTCATTATACATATTTCTAATAATGGAATGTGTTTCGCCCAAATGCCTTGTAGTCCGTAAGTTACCTCTACTCAAACTGTGTTCCACGGAACCCTGGGGTTCCACGAGTCACAATAAAAAAAATTGAAAAGGAACTTAAAATATGTATGCAAAATGGATTCACATTCTCTATGATATTTGTATAATTACAAGTAAAGCGCATCTTATTCATTAAAACTGAAAATTTTATTTATATATAATAACTTTATTTACTCCAAAGAAATATAACTTCTAATGTGCGTACATAAGAACAGACAAACTTTTTTGTTGTTGTTTGACTAAGGAAGGTTTGAAAAATTTCTGAGAGATAAGCTGATTTTCTGAAGCGAAATTTAATTGTAATTATAGCATTAAAGTGTAATATATATTGTGATTGCCTATGCACAGAATTTCGGAGGAAAGTGTAGGTGAATATACGAATGTGTATGAGAAATATTTGATTCGAACTGCACGTTTTTGGTTGAACTCTAACCTTATTTTTTTAGCGTAGTGATAAGTTTACACTAAATATTTATGCATTTATTATACAAACGCCACCAGTACTGACTATACTAAGGTAGAAAAAATGATGTAAAATGAGATATTTTTCTTTTTTTGTGTGTAGTTCCAAGTCTAAGTAAATTTTGCTTAGAAGTTTACTTCGTTGTTAAATTTATTCAAAGTATAATGATGAAAATTAGGTTTAATTATATAAATTACTTTTTTCAATCAATAACATATTAATGCGATTTTGCTACGATTTTACTTTTTTCTGTCATATAGGATGTTATTATAATCTTATTAACATCTGAATATGATAATGGCACTAGTGTTACAAAATATGTGTAGTAGTAATTATGGTATATTATGATCTATTTTATAATTATGGGTGATTATTGTAATTATATTTTTCATGTGAACTATATAATTTTTATTATCCTTTTTTTCATCATTTTGTTTTGGTTTAATGATGCCACAATCAATTATTTGGTTAGTAATAAAAATTTAATGCAGAATTTAGAAAAACAATGATTTATAATTTGTAAGCAGATAAACTGAAACAATGTTAATTTGGTATTCTGAGGAGTTTTTGATGATATTAGAATGTATAGAACAGTGAAAGGTAATCATGATCTGTTTTCGTTTTTAACTATTATTTTCTAGTAAATTAATGATTTTCTTGGATGCTGTATTTTTATATATTGTTTATAACATATTTTTATGGACTGTAATTATATATAGAGATTCAGTTATTCATTTATTATATACACACACACACAATTTGATAATCATTCTTTTAAATTATGCGCTTGTTATAAGTCGTTAATCACATGAGATCTTCTATTGTAAAATCTGTCTCTTTAAATTGAAATCTTTATTACGCACTAAAAATTATATTTTGCGATAGAAATGCAAGACTTAGAAGAAATATTTTTAAGACTCCATATGCTTTCGAAGAAATATTTTTATATGACTCCATATAAGTGCTTCTCAAACTTTATACCATTGCGACCCAATATTCAATTATAATTTTCATCACACCCTCCCTCCTTCATACAATAACACACGATGCATTGAATATCACTGTACTTTGATACTAAAGCTACAGAACAATTTTAACCTCGTGAATGGCACCGGCGTATATAAAAGTCACGCTCAGCCAAAGTCTAAATTTCCCCGGTACGTATTTATACATCTTTCAGAAGTACAGATTTTTCTGTACAATGTTATCCATAAAACTATTCCAAAGGCTTTGGAATTCAATAAAAGGACGTTGACAGTGTTTGCGAAGGATATACTTATTTCAGAAGATTTGCTTATTTTTCCTTTCTCCCCCTCTCTCAAAAACATCCCATTCGCACTCCGACGTGAAAAAAGGATGCATTGGGGAGCGAATTGCATATATTTTAATCGGCACTTAAGGAATTAATTACAAACCATACAAATTATCAAGATAAGTATTACATATAATTTAATACATGACAAGCCCATGGGGTCCCTGGTAATTATTCAACTTTTTTTAACTTAGTATTGTAAAACTAAATTTAAAATACATTGTGCAGTACTGATACATTTATAAGTGTATTATATCTGAGTGTAAATGTGTATTTTTTGTTTATTTACTTTCAGCAAATTAATAACTTTTAAAACAATCTTTTGTTTTCGAATTTTCAATTTGCTCACGCCCCCCTCGTATAGTTATCCCGCCTCCTAGGGGGCATGCCCCATAGTTTGAGAAACGCTGCTCCATATGATTTAGAAGAAATCTTTTTAAGGTATCAGACTATATTAAAAGAATAATTTGCAATTAAACACATTTTCTTTGGAATTCAATTAAGCCTTCTAAATTTGCATATGTGACGATAATTACAAACAAAATATATATGCTTAATATACTAATGCATCTTTTAAAACAAATTATTTATAAATTTTAAGCACGTTTCTTTCAAAATTATGTTTTTGTGATATCTTAAAAACAAATTAAGATGTGTTTACAATTCAAACTTTACACAAACTGTTAATAGTATCATGAAGAAAAAGAATTAAACCTATTAAATTTTCTGTGTGAATACTTTTTAGTGAAATTTATCTTGGTATCCCCTCTAAAACTATCGAAAAATAGACGAAAATTTATACTTCTTTGCTTGTGGATTCAATTGAAAACAATATAAAGATTAAAGCTCAATATCTAGACATTTATTAAAAAAATATGTTCTGCAATATGTTTTTGGAAAATTACAGAAAATATTTTTTTATAGATCATTTTTTTAAAAAAAAGTCCAGAATTTTTAATTGAAACCTCTTTAAATACGAAATGTTTGCAAAGTAGTTAAATATATATTTGAATTGTATTTTTAATAAAAGTTTTGGTGCATAAAAATGAAGCAAAAATCCATTACATTATTATTGTGGAGTATTACAGACTTTTATTATCTTTATAGACTCTACGTAATTGCATTTTTAAATAAAAAACTTATATAACCTCTTTCAGGTATTTCCTTCATATTCTACGTGTTGAAGTAATGAATATGTTGTACGGGCAATACATTATCAAAAAATAAATGAAAATGTAGATATAAAATTATATATATAAATTTTATAATATATAAAATTGAATATATAGAATAATACATTAAATATATATAAAAATATTCATTATTTTGAAAATTTTTAATTGGGAGTAAAAATAACTTCCTGACTGTTGAGGAATTTAATCAACTATCGTAATAAATGTTACTGGTAATAAAAATGCGAATACTTAAAAATTATGCGTAATTTTTCATAATTTACAAAAGATTATGTTTCGGTGTATTAAATTTATATTAATAATTTAAGTTCAGTTTCTCAAAATAAAAATGTTCAAAATTAGTTTGACATGATTAATTTATTTGATGTATAGAAATATGGGTTATTTTTTGTAAACATACATAATTATAATTTCTGGATATCAAATTCATGTTCTCTAAGAATTTGCACACAGAATATTTTCCCCTTTTTTCATAACATTAAGCAAATATTTTAAAAATATATTTTTGTATTTAAGCACTTAAAAACTTTTAAAATTCCTCGGAGTTTTCAAATATTCTCTTGTATTCTAAATACAGTTTTTGCTTCCACATTATTATTGTTATTTTTTGTTTAAATTCGTCTCTTTATTTTTAACTGTTTGAAGACTTTTATTTCGATATTTCAGACACATATATAAATTGTATTCTGTATCATTATACTAAAAATAGCCTGAAGCATAATTAGTTTGATAGAGCGATATTATGAATAACAAAAATAACTTTTTTTGGATAAAATGACAACTTTCTTTAACTTACCCTTTCATTAAAAAAATCAAAATGTGCTTCTCAGACTTTAAAATGGAGAAGAAGATAATTTTCAAAATGACCCGATTTTCTCCGCAAAGAAATCTTATTCACCCTCCTTAAAAATTGAAAACGAAACAGTTTTGCCTGAGACATTAAAAAAAGAATGGAAAGAAGCAAAACAAAATGCATATCTCGTTTAGGTTTCGTATTTAAACTCATCCAGTTTTTCACTTGGCAGTTTCTATTCAAATCGATTTTTATTTATGAGAATGAAATTCCCTTTTTTTTTCTTTTTATTTCCTAACCTCAACATTGTCAACAATGTACATTGTTGGGTGAGGACTAAAGATCAAGGAAGATCTCTCGCTGCACCCCAAATATACTTATTAAGACCCTTTCCTCAGTATTTTTTAAAAATATTTTCTAGATTACATTTTTTTATCGTTTATTGTCTGCGACCTCCTTTATTTTGTTCGGCATGAAAGGCTCCTGACCCAAATACTATATTTATTTAAAAATTATTCCACAGTAACTGGGACGGTGTGAAAAAGAATTAAAAGCGCCGTATAAAAAAATTCAGCCCGCTTATCAATAAAAATTGTAGTTTTTTCAAAATCAAGGAAACAAATTGTTTCTGAAAAGGAAGAAAAATGGAATGAATAGAAATGCAGTCGTTTTAGATTGAATAATAAATGATTTTATTAAAAGGCGACATTGTTCTGGACTGAATGTGGTGTAAGTGAAGTGAATTAAAATTGAAGGATGTAAAAAAAGAGAGTACAAGAGTGATATAAAGAGTTTTATCTAATGTCTTAACAATTTCCTAATTATGAATTTTATTTTGTTTCCACGTATCTTTTTAATGTATTACTGAAAATTCAGCTAAAAAAGATAATTAAATACGAAATTTAATATATAACATACAACTGGAAATTTTTTTATGCTTTTTGGTTGAAATAAGCTCTATGTAAAAACTATTTTGGCCTCGTTAATCGTTACTTTGCTTATTAGTTTGTTAAATATTAGCAGTTTCTTTTATCAAATAGTTGATGTTTATACTTGTGTATATAAGCCAGCGTTTCTCAAACTGTGGGGTGCTGTAACTCTACAAGGGGGACACAAACATATCGCAAATAAAAATTCCAAAAAATTGATTTACTGGAATGAATTAAAACAAAAAATTTCTGACATAATAAAAAATACACATTTACACTGATATAATTTATATATATATAATCTGTGGCAATATTACGTAATCTATACCTCAAGAGTTATCTTTGATTCTATAACCAAATAAAAAAAATATTTAATTTGATTAGCTGTAATTCCACGATGAGAGATTTTTGTATTACATTTTCTATTTAAATCTAAAAAACTATTCTTTCAGAGAAAAAGAAAACCCAGACCCAAAGAAAAGTTGTAGGGAGATAAAAATTTATCACTCTCATTTAGGAAAGTTGTAAATAATATATTTTTGATGCGTTTTATTTCACGTGAAAGAGTTTTGTGATATTTCGAAAAGCTCAGATGGTAGAAGGATTATTCTGCTAAAATTTATTTTTTATGAATATGCTGAAACATATAAAGCATAATGAAAAAAGTTTTACACAGTTCAATTTTAAAAGTAACATTAATATTTCTATATTGAATACACTTTTAACCCGGTAGTGTTCGCACGAAGCGTAAAGTAATCCCAGGCCTACGAAATCCTTAATTCCGGGAAAACTGTTTATTTTTTAACAATGTCCTTGACAGTATCCTCCTATATGACAGTCTTCAGAGGAACTAAAATGTATTTGTTACATATCACCCTCTTTTTTGAGAGTGGCAAACGTTTCTTTACAATCTTAAGGTCCTTGTTCAGTTTTATTGAATTTTTTCTTAAGTTCTCAAAGAAATATTGAAAAGTTCTTGAAAGTAGGTAAGTATACTTTCTCTTGATTAAATTATTCACTAGAATAGTGATTTCTATCATGTACAATAAAAATAATTATAAAAAAAAAGATTGGGTTAACTCAGGCACCTCGCGTGTCCATTACCGTTAGTATAGAGTCTGCGCCTGCTCCCGGGTTGAAACATTTTGAAGTCTCCTCCCTTCAAATATTAAAAAATAACACAATTATTTTTCATCAGAATTTTACATTCTTTTTCATTATTTAACATTAATTCTAAATGCTAATTCTCTGAGGCTTAAAATTACAGTTGATTTTGCCAAAGAGTTGCAGTTGCAGAGAGACTGCTTCTCTGGCAAAATTGTCTCCAAAGATGATTTCTAAGATCTCAATTGCTGCTGGCAAAATAAGCCATCTTCACCAGCAGTGGGAGGGTTTCTACATCTGGCTATTTTATATGATACTTTGTAAGATGCAAGTAAAGCTTTTTCATTCACAGACAACATTTTTTTTTAAATACTTTTTGTGTATTAAAGACAAATCATTAGAAAAAGCTTTCGCCATAACAAATTTCGAATATGTATATTTCTGAAAAGTTGACTTGAAAACAGAGTTGCTCCTTTAATTAGCACATTATTTTCAAAAAAACAACAACTAAGTAATGGGTTGTTCAGTTTCACATATAGCGTTGTCTGTCTTCCACTTGATTCGCATTACTTATCATAATGACCACTGTATCTGAGTTGATAATTTGATAAAGATTAAAACAAAAAAGTTTTGGCAGAAAATCAAATTAGACCATGTTTTCAACCAAATATATCAAAAAATAATCATAAAAGTGCTGCTTATTATTAAAATCTGAGTATATGCCAGAATAAATCACTATAATCAATTAACTGATAGCTGTATTTCAATTAGCTATTATATCACCCATCTAAACTTTTATATGTATCCAAATTTTAAAATAATATTTTTCATGTAAAAAATGTCTTAAAAATGCTCTAAAAGTCATACACATTTTAAAAAAATATTAATATAAAATGATACTTTTTCTTTAGTTTTCGAGTAAATAAATATTATGATTAAGAAATATGCTGGAGAAACAATTGATAATTTTGCGCGTAAACACGAATATTTATAAAGTATTGTTCTAAAAAAAATATATTTCCGAACATTTTTATCTCGATGTACTTTTGAAATGTTTTATGACAAATATTTAAATGAGTAGATAATATTGCATTTTGGAGTACAACTTTTATTTTTAAATCAGCTCTATGCATAGTACTTTTAATATTAATACCTACCATTATTCAAATAAAAGAAACAAAAAGGTACACGTATTGATGTAATGTATTACAAAAAAGTTAAACATAAGAATAAATAAAAGTTCTGGAGACATAATGGTTACTTGTATTAGAAATAAAAAATATTTCAAATTTGCATTTAGTAACCAATTATCGCAATAAATTAGTATTAAACAAAATTATTTTCATAAATGTAAAACCATAAATGGAAAAGTTTGTTAAATTTATTAGTGTGTTAATTAGAAAGTATGCATCGGAGAAAGAAATTATGTCCACTTTACGCATCGTGCTATTTTATTAAAAATTTATTTTTTTAAGGACAATTAGAAATTCAAAATGGGGATTGGTACTGGCAGATAACATCATATTCTTAAAACATCAGAAGACATTCAAATGACTACGATATCCTAGTAGTTATGGTAAAAAAAATCGTGGCCTGCGTTTCGCTTGTTTGAATCCTGGAGAAGTTGAAGACTTTCCATGTACCTTTTTTTTATAAATCTGCTGAAGGTCAACATCCTACCCTTTGGTGTGGTCACTAAGAAAGGGTGGGGCAAGTTTAAGTGCCGTCCTCGGCCAATGTTCTAATTTAAGTGGACTTAGAACTCGAGTGGCATTAGAAGGGAATGTTAATCAAACTTTCCTCCGAACATGTTGAAAAATCCAATATCACACATGATCAAATCACATATTTTTAATTTTTCTTAAAAAATCCTGTTGGACTATTCACTTTTCTTCAATTTACAAAAAAGAGTATTTTGTTTCTGTGTTACAAAGAACACTAGGTAAAAAAATTATATAAAAGTAAAAGCAAGTGGAGGTATGTGGTGCTTTAAATTATCAAAAACCTGCATTTCAATTTTTAAAAATTTATCTTGGCTATTCTGAGAACTCCAAAGATTATAATTAACGCTTTTGAGCCAAACTCATTAGGAACCCTTCCACATTTTGCAATGAAGTCGTTTAGATGATGTTGAAGCCATTTGATTAAAAAAGGATGGTATTTAACTGCTGCTGGAGAAGGTAAGTAATCACTCTTGCACTTTCGTTTCCCAGTCAGGGGAAAGACTGCTGGTCTATGTGAATTTAAAGAGCAGTTTTTAATAGCATGAAGACTAGGAATGTGAATCTCTGAAAAAGGAATGGCTGTTAGATTGTTCATGTTATGCTGTTTTTCATATTTATATGCTAATTTAAGAGAAAATAACGGTAAAACTAGAAGTAGGCACCTCGCGGTTTTCGTCTATGGGCCATCAAAGACAAAGGACATTGGAAATTGTCCCACCTATTAAAGAAAATTGGCGCCAGACAGTGGCTCAGCTGACAGGTCAATGCAATACAGGATCAAGTGCATGTTTTTCTGAACGTGTAGTTCAGGGGAACACTGTAGGACATGGGACTGGGCAGCAGACGTCCCACTCGTTGTCTATTGTTGACCAAGCGTCATTGTGAACAACGCCTAGAGTTTGCTCAGAAATATCGAGACTTGATTATAAATAAGTAGAAGAGATTATTCTGTATCGAATAAATCATAATTTCTCTTTCATCACATCGATGGCTGTGTAAGGGTGCTACGTTCTTTACAGTTGTTCCCTCCGCCTACAAAACCTGGTGTTGGTGGTATTATGTTTTGGGGATTGTTTTAATTGGTGACTGTGGCACCCTTTGTTCTAGTAGAAGTGACCGTGAAAGCTTTGTCCTATCTAATGTTAGCCCTATATTGCGTCTGTTTTCACAACTAGAAAAGAGACTTCCGACAGGACAGCACCCCTGGTCTCACGAATCTAATTTTTTTAAAGTCATTCGAGGATTATAATAAGCAATTCCAAGTAATATTATCGCAATCTAATTTATTGGACTTTAATCCGAAAGAACACATTTGGAACTTCATCCTAAGGAAACTCAGAGATCGAACATCTCCATTTCGAAATCTCTCGCAGTTGCTTATGAGTATAGTGAGCCTCTAGTTATCTACTAAGAACTTGTGGTATCCATGCCAAGACAAGTTGCAACAGTTTTGCAGGCAGAAAAGGGTGCATCGAGTTACTGAATATTTATTCAAAATGTTTTGGCTCTTCGGTGCATTTCTATTAAAGCTATTTAACCTGGTATTTATGTTATATTCTAAGGAATGTATTAAATCTTACAACATCAATGCCTTTTGAATTATGGTTTGTTATTTCAAAAATAACTTTATAAAACTTACATTTTTATAACATTTCTTCATCCAGCTCTAGACTTCTTATATTTAATAACACATTAAAGTTTTTATTCACCCTTTATATAATACATAGTTTATTTTAGTAATACTTTAATTGTTATAAGATTATAAATTTCTTCCTTTACCTATATATACCTTTAAAATTTCAAAAGTCGTTAAAATTTAGCTTAAATTAATTTATTTAAATTTTTTCTGCAGAATAAGTAATTTTTATTAATCATTGATCTCTAAAATGTATTTATCCTGTTTTGTGAGCTTTTTTCCTAAGAATATACCCTGAACGTGTCCGAATACCTTAACTTTTAAGTTCAGATTAGACTACGCTCCTTCGAAGTACTCTAAAAATTTATTAAAATAATGGAATGCTACAACATCAAAATTTTTATCACACTTAACTGTTAAGTTCAATTTTAATAGCAAAGATATATTACAATGCTGTGTTTGTGTAAAATGAGATGATACAGGCAAAGAGACAGACAAAACGTAGATCAATTAAAGTTGTTTATTTTTCTACACGATACATTAAATTAAAATAGTAGGTAATCGTAGTTTATCGATCCACTGCTGGTTGAGGTGAAAAAGGCGACTCTTTGTGGACCAGAGGCAATGATCGTAAGAAATCGGATCGATGGATGATTCTTTGCTTTCAGTCATTTGCTGTAATTAGTACTTCAAGTTCGGACGCAGCAAAATAATGCATAAGGCGAGCAATGAATCTCCAATGTTCGCCACAGTTTACGTCTATCCAATGAGCAGGTATTCTTTTAACGATACTGGCACCAAATCAAAGAGGCCTTTCTCTTCTTCCAACATCTTTTTTTCCATACTTGGTGTATGGTGGTCTTGTGTAAATAATTTTGGAGAACTTGTGGAAAGTTTGTCTTGACACAAATCTAGAATTGGTCTTGAATTAGGTACCATGACCTTTTTGTATGGTTACTTTATACAGTAAGTGGTGTGGAATCTTGATGGAAAAACGTGAAAGATCCATGTAGACAAAGATGATAATGATTACCGGATATATAGCCTTGTCATCTACTATTTTCTATTAGAACATGGTGAAGAATTTTAAGAATTTTTTTTTAAAGTTTTTTCTTAATGGTTTTCAATTTACGTTTAATATATTTAAATGGTTTTCGGTTATTTTTGTTTTGAATATAGCTATTGAATTATGCTTCAAAATTAGAGTCAAAATTGGAAGGTGTTGATTCTGATGGAACTATGAAGTCTGGAATGAGGAAAGAATATTTCGAGAAGTTTTAGTTGAGGTTGAGGGTTGTACTGATATGGGTTTTGAGACGGATGAATTGTTAGTGGGAGTTCAGAATATGGTGAAATATCATTGGGTGGATGGGGTAGGTATAGACTATTGCAAAGAGTTTGATCAGTTTCATCCTCTTCATCTATTGTGGAAGGGTTGGATGGAATTTAATTTTATTGCGTAATTTCAGGTATTTCTTTACGGTGATATTGTACAATTCATTTTAAATTTAAGAGATTTTTCTATTGAGTTTGTTTTAGTTTCTCTATTATGGGGATATTTTAAATTGATTTAGATATTTAAAACTTTTCCAAATAGAAAAATAGTTTGATGAGATTGATGAGGCATATTCCGGTAATTATTACATTAATTGTAATTATCATCAATTGTCATTGATAAACATTGTTTGGTATAGCAACGAGTGTTCTAAACTTCTTTGAAATCAACAATTCTTTAAAATAATGACAATTTAACAATGAATTTTACGTAATGTCTAGGTGTATATGAAAGCTGAATTACAAAAAATATTTTCTTAGTTTTTAGCTCTTTTACATAGATAGATCAGAGGTGAGTTTTATGAAGCACCTTTTACGTTTCCAAGTACTTAAATGACTTTTGATAAAATATTTTCCAAAGCGACACTGCGAACTAAAAATACTTGTAATAATTTGATTGACTGTATTTAACAATGTTTGTGAATTATTTACTTATTTAGGACGATTTGCTTCTTTATTCCTTTTC
>BMAO01007927.1:0-17998 GCA_019973975.1 Trichonephila clavata | reverse complement strand
TCATCTCCTTCTCTACTTGGCCTTAATGTCATGATATTCGAATAATTTCAACGGTCAAATGATTTTTTTCCGGTTTGTATTCTCCAAAAAACTATGAATTTCGGACAAATGGCAACCGTCATCCATGTATATGCCTAGATCTACCACCAAACATCGTCATTACTCATTCAATCAAAAAAGGCGGCACTCGATCGAGCCGGTTTGTGCGATTGTAAGTCATGTACAGTTATTGGTTTCGGGTTATTGTTTGTACGAATATTTGACAATGTATGTAATGTGCTGTCTACTTTTAAGGGTCATAGGTGGGGCGTACATTTGTGTAAGGGCTCAGGGCCTACTTTTGCGTAAGGGCCCAGGCCCTCAAAAAAGTCTTAAGACGTACCTGCCTCCCCCTTCGTGAAATAATCTAAAACCACAGTTTTTCTTCAAGAAGTTGTGGTGGTATCTAATTAAGCCAGTAACAGCCTCCGGACAGGAGAGATCACTTTTGTCTAGTGGTATATCTCGTGCTTACGAATCCATAGGTCGCGGGTTCTAATCCAGCACATTGGTGACCTTGGCTGAAAAGAAAAATACAAACCTTCTGATGTGTCATGGCGCCATCTACCCGCAAAAAGAGCAACCAACAGTCGTAAGACTCACTTGACGCAGCAACCAAAGTCATCAGACTCACTTGACGCGTTAACCAAAGTCGTCAGACTCTCTCGACGCAGCAAAAAGTTGTCAGACTCATTTGGCGCAACAGTAACAACTCACACGCTCGCCATAACAAAAAAAAATCTCGTTCGTTCGCCTATCCACCGACTCACTGGTGGGGGAGTACTGTGGCGGTATCTAAATA
Source organism: Trichonephila clavata (assembly GCA_019973975.1). Classification (NCBI taxonomy): domain Eukaryota; kingdom Metazoa; phylum Arthropoda; class Arachnida; order Araneae; family Nephilidae; genus Trichonephila; species Trichonephila clavata. The sequence continues at coordinate 17,157 of BMAO01007927.1, read as the reverse complement.
AGCCAGTAACAGCTTCCGGACAAGAGTGATTACTTTTGTCTAGTTGTATGTTTCGTGCCTCCGAATCAAAAGGTAGCGAGTTCTAATCCTCCGACAACATATTGTTTCAATGCATTATGAATCAAGAATAATTCAAGATATTATATGTTACTTGTAACAGAATTGTATGGAATTATTTAAAGTTTTTTAGAGAGAGTCACAGATGTGTGAACCCTCTCACACGACACACATTGAATAGGTAACCGGTAACCCACATTTTCACGCAAACGTGTGTCAAGGTATTTTAATCAAATCCATCGATACTGATTGTGATACACTGTTTCAGCTCCTAGATCAACAGGAAGGGGAGAGACGAATGCCTTAACTTTGACGTACCTCCACAGGAAGAAATCACTCAGTGTTAATGCAGGTTTTCTGGGTGGTCATTGGATAAGTAGCATGTTGAAGTCCTCTACACGTCCAATGCATTGGTGAGGAGATATTATTCAATGTAATTTTGCACGTTGATCATTTAGTGTGATGATGCACCATCCAATTGCAGAATGAAATTGTCAATGCTCTCCTGCAATTTTGATATAAACCAAAAAGAAAAATACAAAAAAGTGGCTTACCTAACATTTTGCAAAATTCAAGAACTCAAAAAAATCTTTTCCACTGCAAACGTCGCCATTTTGACTGACTAGTTACACTGCACACACACAGACATATGCACACGCACGCACACACACACAGACATATGCACACACACGCACACACACAGACATATGCACTCACGCACGCACACACACAGACATATGCACACACGAACGCACACACCACACGTCACACAACGTACACACACACCACACACATAACACACCACACTCATACTCACACACCACACACACAGACACACACAGCACACCACACCCACAGATACACATACACACACGCAACAGACACACACACAACGCACACACGCACACACATATACACGCACACACATCCCACACACACACAATACACCAACACATATACACATACACATATAAAATCACCACACACCACCCACACTCACGCAACACGCACGCACACACCACACACCGCACGGACACGCATGCTATTGCTTACCTCACTTTTGTCATGAGCGAGACAAACTTTAAGAGTGCATCTACCTTACGGTTCGCTGAGGTGGTGTTTGCCTGATTTCTCGGTTTTACAGCATCTGGAAAGTGTATACTTCTTTAGGAATCACCCTCTATATAATTGCATACCTACTTCTTTAAAGAACAATCTTTTCCTCGCTGAGTGTGTTGAATTAGGTGCAGCATATAAACTCTCATTAATTTGTATGAGCAAGGTAACTTTGTGGTCAGGCTGGTGGTAGGCTTATGAATTCGAGCTCCAGTTTCACTGAAGACCCATCATGTAGAGGAGCTGATGCACGTTAAATTTGTCGTGGTTCAAAGTTCTCATATTAGTTGAATGTGGAAGTTAGGAGAAGGAGTGCCAGCTCAGGTGTATATACTTGTCCATGGCTCAAAATTACGCAATCCGTCGTGAATAATCTTCTCTTGATGCTTGCTTTATAGTCCGACGTTTATAAAAATTAACTCACTGGTTGATACAGATTTTGTTTGGTGTATAATTATTGCGAGAGAGTATGTATAGCAATATACTCTCATGTAAATGTATGTAAATGTAAAAAAATAGAATTAATTTACTTCATTTCTGTGGTTGCTTGTTTTAATTACGTATTAAGTAATTTTTTCACCATTGAACAAAATGGTCTCTTAATATATTCCGATAAAAGCTTTCCGGAATTGTTTGAAGTTGTATTAGTTCACTAAACATTTTTCCAGTAATTTCCTTCAACCCCTTAACTGGTTTGCCTGTACATGGTACGGGCTACCGAAAGCTGGCCCCACAACCGGCCTGCTCGTATGTTGCACGGGCACTGATATTTTCTTCTTTCTAACTTTTATTTGTTAAAATAATTTTAATACTTATAGTGAGATTATTAATGCTACTGTGTGCTTTTAAGAGATGCAGTTTTCCCATGTTATTGAAATACTTCTCATCCAAAATTTTCTTTGTGAAGAAAGCTAGAATTCTTCTTTGTGATGAATTCCGCCACACAGCTGTGAGTATGGTCATCACATGTGTATTGACACCTGAACCCTTAAAATTTTGCTCGGCTTGTCTGGACAACTGCGCACCACAAGGAACCCTTTATTCCGCGACGTACCGGATGCAACCCGAGGATGAAGCAAGCCACCTGCGACGTTCCCGGGCACAGAGAGAGAAAACGGGAGATGCTCTGAAGGCTTCGCTGAGAACAGACGCCAAAAAACCCTCCCTCACAAAACAACAGAATTTGAGATTCTAATATAATCTAATTACTAAGTTAATAACTTCAATGTAAATTTGTAAATAATAGCTGTGACGTAATTAAACTTAGCATTTTAAATAACCAATATCACGCTACCTTTGTTTGTCTCAAACGTCACATTCCTTGAAGGCAGAAATTTAGATTCTTGAAAAGATTCCATTTATAACAGGTATTGTCAAGGCAATGTGTAATTTGTTGCTTGAGAAGAAATCAAAATGGAAATATATTCCAAAAAAATGAGATTATCTCTGCCCCCCATTGCACTTAGACTTAGTATTATACACCGACCTTAGTATTATACACCATATAAGACTTAGTATTATACACCGTGTTTCAAATTGTGTATGCATATATGAACACACACACACACACAATTCTCAACCGTTTGAAAAAGCGGTACGAAAATGGAATTTTTTTGAAAGAATGAGAGAAATTCTTTTAGGATATATGAAACATTATTCATAGAATGCAGAGTGTAATTATAAAAATGAAACTTTTAGGGGGTTTTGTGTTCCACAGTCATAAAATAAAACAGTGTTAAACCTTTAAAATTGAAAATTAAAACAAAATTCTTCCATTTTCGCATTTTGTATAGCATTACGCTTAGTAATATGAAGTGAAAAAATCGACCGCTTAAGGGATTAATTCTAGAATGTTATTCTGACAATTTCTGACTCTATTGCTTGACTGTGTCTCGAGAACCATCAAGAACCTTGACATTTTTCAGTTCAAGTTTAAAACGAACTCAAACTTTTATTTCCAAAATAATACTCTGAAATTTCCAAAGTTTTTTTTTTTTAATACGCATAAATGTTCAAGCATTAGTCATGGAAAAATAAAATGAGTTCACACAACAGGAGGAAAAACCCAACCACCAAAAAATTACATCATCAAAAAGCATCTTAAATACTTCCGTGTTGTAAAAGGGGGAAAATAGATTAAAAAAAGAAGTTGCATCTAGTACTTGATTTACAAAGGCCATTGAATTAATTATGATGAAGAGAAAATGTACGAAGTAGTTGAAAATGGCGGTTCTAAATGTAAAGAAGCGATGCTTTCCCTTGGAGCATCTCTCTCTCTCTCTCTCGCTCTCTTGACCCTCACTTCACTTCAGATTTCGTAAATCCAAGTATTATGTAAGATATGAACAATTTCGGAAGATAATTTGTTCGATCGAATAATTTACTTTTGTCTTAGAATATTTTGAAATTTATTATGAATGTCAAAAATCGTTTGCGGTTTATTTTTGAAAGAAAAATATGTAATGAATATAAGAAATTCAGAGGCAGATAATTAAAAAAATGTTATTTTAATGTGTTTTAGAACATTGTTTAAAAAAATATCCCCATAATTTGAAAAAAAGAGAAACTTTTAGGTATTTATTATTGTGTAAGAGAAACTTGAAGTGTTTTTTTAAATTTTTTTACTGTTCTTTAAAACAATATTGAAGTAAGAGTGAAAAATAAGAGTTCGAAAAACAAAACAAGAAAACATTTCTCACAAATGTAATGAATTGTATAGAAGTGTTTGAGTACAAATGTTAAAAAAATATTCAACTATAAATATTTAAATGACTTAGCTTAAGTTACAAAAAAAGGCAGTCCAGAGGCAGATAGTAAAAAAAAGAATGTTATTTTATTATGTTTTTTGAAACATTGCCTGAAAAAACGTTCCTATAAATAAAAAAAATATTCCATATTTTAAAATAATTATATTTAGTTTTTTCACAGTTCTTTAAAACAATATCGAGGAAAGAGTTTAAGATATGAGAATGGGGAAAAATTAATGAGTACAAATGTTAGAATTATAATATTTGATTATAAATATTACAAAAATTAAAAGCATAAATTTTCCCACAAAAACTATTTAAAAATATTTTTCATCAATTGGAAATGCTTTATATGCTACAAAATATTATGGAAAAAATTATACTTCAACTAAAAAAATTTCTGAATTTGTTTAAAAAGAAAGCGTCCTATAAAAAACTTACTATACTTTATATTTTACTAAAAATTCACAGAATGAGATTTAATTTGTAACTGATTATGAATTTCTGAAAGTTTCAAGAGAAAGTAAATGTTTTGTGTACGCATTCATTTGCAAAAAAAGCTAAAAATAGAAAATTTGGATTTCTTTAAATGGCAACGTTTTTTGTTCTTTTATTCTTAAATTTAATTTGTTCTAAACCTCATCTTCAAACTTAATGCTTCTATGAATCCAAGTCTGTCTTGTTCTAACATAATTCAAACCTGCGAAGTAATGTTTGAAGGAAATTTAAATATAAGATTTTTCAATATTATAGAGTAAAATACGTTCAACGAGAAAACGCTTAAGACGAAATATAGGTTAACACGAAATAATATAGCGGTCCCGACAAACTACTATGTATTTTCATGCATTTTTTTCTCTTAACACGAAACAAAATTTTCTTAACACTAAAAGATTTCCCTTCTGGGAATGAACAAAATACGGAAACAACCAGCCGGATTGGATTGTCCTATTGCATCATTGGAAGAGTTCATTGCAGTAGGTGATGATAATGTGCACAGCCCCAATTATGACAGACAAAGACATTTTGAAATTTGTTCAATTCTCAAAAAAATATTATTGATGCAGATTCTGGTGATGAAAAAGAAATGAATAATGCAGCTTCTGCTCCCACGTCATCCTAACTGAGGAACATCATGAAAAGTATGCACAGTTATTTCAACACATATTCCAATGGCGAAATGAACATGAAAATGGACGATATTGAACAATTTGTAGACAATTTGATGCTAAAAAAGACAGTTCAAAGAAAAACATCAGATTAATTTCCAAAAACTCAACAAACGCTATGTTTTTCAAAAAATTTGAAATTTTGGATTAAGTTTATTAAGTTATTGTGAATATTTTTGTTTCGTTGATTTTTATTAAAGACATGCATACATACACATCTATGTAAATAAAATGTACTCTAATAAACTTAGTTTTGATGAATAGATGCTTCTTTTTTTAAATATCCTTTAACACGAAAAAATATTTCAGTCCCCTCAGTTTCATGTGTTAAATGGTTTTAATTGTAATTTTTTTTTACTCTCTCTCTCTCTCTTTAACCGCTTCCTTACAAATTTTTTAAAGAGAAACTACAAAAAATCGTCACTTTTTTTACTTTATTATTATATACAATGAAACGAAACAAAACGAAATATGTAGGTTTTAAGTTGAATTTTTAATTTTTTATAGGCGTAAAAGACTTTAGTTTTAGTATTAGTTTACTATACCGAGTTATTCTCGGGCAAGCGGAAAAATGTTAAATATTACTCTTTGTATAATTGTTTTTGAAACAAGTGAAACAAAATGATATCTGACATTCTGTACACTGGTATCTGGTCTCTTTTCTTACTGGTTTACCTCTGGAATCTATTTTCCGGGAGTACAGAGTACATTGTTTCGTTGAATTTGATCTTTTTTCAGCAGCAGGAATAACATCTGTAAAATGCCTTGAAAATGAACCTGGTGAAGGACTAATGCTGGGTCTTCCAGATGTGGCAAAAAACTCGTCACGATGATTTTCTAATATTAGTTTGTGACGGGTCTATCCGCGTCAATCTTCTATTAACCTCTTGGGTAACTTTGGGGCCAGCAATTATTCTATTTCACAGCCTCCTCGGGAAAAACACGAGATAGTGATATGCTAATGAGTTCGACTATATAAAGTCTAGATTTAGTAAGAAAGAGAAGGAGAAGGAATTGCCGAATTAAATGCAAGTGTCGTCTACGGATCTCTTCAGCGAGCTTAGCGCGTATTAGATAGTATTTGATATTGTTAATCATTGAAGTAATCAAAGGGATTAGATTTAGTACCGACCTGACGTTAGTAAGAGTTCGTCTCTTTGTCAATTCTGATAGCTGAGATTACTTAGACGGGAATATTAGATTTGAAGGTTAAATGAGTATAAGATTTGAGTATTAGGATTAATCTAGGTATTGGATAATCACTCCAAGGTTCCCACTTGCAGTTTGAACTTGTATTTGTTATTTGTGTGTTATCAATAAATATTTGTAATTATGGCTTTCGTTGGTGATGATATGTTTCCTTCCACACTTAGAGGCGAGCCGGGCAATGTGAACCCAGTCCAAGATAGGGCAGGGGCACGACAAGTTTTTCAATCAGTTTGTGATGGATCTCTACGCGGCTCTACCGACACCTTGGGGATTTTTTATGAGAAAGAATTATTTCAACCAACTTTCACCGAAGGTAAGAAAACGTGATTACGCAAATTAAGTTTATTATATAAATTCTGAATTCTCTCGAGTTTTGAAAGTTAGTGAAGTGAGAGTTCATGAAGTGAAAATCTAAGATTGTTAAATTGAGAATTGAAGATTACCAAAGTGAGGATCACTCAGATGCGAAGCGATCAAGTCGACCGTCAGTGTACAAGGCCTCAGCTATAGGATTTTGGAAGTACAAGAGTTCAGGTACGGTGCTTCTTATTTAAATAGAAGTTAGAGAATAAATTGTTAGAGTGTGCCCGAATTAGAAACGAGCTAGTTAACTTTATCGTAGAAATTAGTTGAATCTCTGTAAATATTATCCCCATGCTAACGGGTCTCACCTTCGCGTTCTAAAGATTGAACAAAACTATTTTAATTGGATTATTATTGTGTCTGTATAAATTATTGTGACAAATAAACGATTTTAGTGAATCATGTCGTCTGATCAATTAGTTGCTCCCACATCTCTAGCCGGGTCCGAGAGTAGACAAGGGGGATTAGAGGGAAGTAGAAATAGTCCTCCATTACAAGTTCCATTCTTAATTGTTTAGGCAATCGCGTGAACACCTCCAACTACCCTACATTATCCATTTTATCATTGTAGTCAGCTACACATTTAGGCCTGGACTTTGTCTCTCCCATTTATTTGTCACATCCTGCATCTCAATTGTGTGTATTAGGGAAATAAGACAAACATCCCTCTTATTTTTCCATTTCATTGCAGTTACTTTCCCTCTTTGTGTGCAATACCCAATAAATCCTCCTTTTTTAATTTCTTTGTTTTTAGATCTCTAGGTAAATCTTTTCTATTCAATCGGAATATTCCTCACATCAGTCTTCCTTTTGACTAACGTATCAGCCGAGTTATAAAATTTGTCCAAACTGCCAATCAAAGCTGAATATTTCCTTTCATTTTCTCCAGGACGAGTAAAACCGTGATAAAAATAATAATCGTACTGACAAATTCTGCTCTGCCCAAGTTTTCTCGAGATAATAATTAACTGCAATAAGAACCCGAGATAACTCGGGATAATCAGGCAAGCGGTTAAGATACGCCAATTCACGAAGGTCACATGATAAAGACAAACACGTGTTCTCCATTGAATTAAAAACAGACATTGAACTGATTGTACTTGAATTTTATTAGTAAAACTTCAAATTTTATAATTGGCTAAAATGTTGAAATGTCATAAAAAATTCTTTAAAAAGATTAAATGTTCTTAAAAAAACATTCTTATTTTATGCATGTATTTCTGAATAAAACGAGTTTTGTATTTTATTTGTTTTATTTACATTATTTTGCTTTTATAGTTTCTGCAAACAGCAAAAGTTGGTAACACAGCAAAGCGCATCAACTGATTAGCTAGAAATACATGCTTGCTTTTATCGTGTGACTATGACGTCTTATGAGTTTTTGAACTGATTGGCTAAAAACACGCGGTTATCATTATCATGTGACTATGACGTCACATGAATTGAGCCCATTAATTCTTTATAGCATAAAAAGTAAGCTATGATTTTCCACTCTTTATTGTAAAAAAAGAAAAAAAAAGAGAAACATGTACTATAGAAATCACAGGAAGCGATTTCAAGCACAAATAAAAGAACAATTCCCATAAAAGAGCAGATCTTTAGAACAAAACGCTTTTAAGCCTGCTCTAATTTCTCCACATTTAACTCTGTTCAATCCCTTCCCACCATCTTATAATCTGTCATTTAAAAACAAACGCATCCTACTGAAACTTTTAAAAGAAGGATCGGCAAGCAATATGGATCATTGTCCGTGAAAACAGTATTTATCCACGCAAAAAATTGCCTTGCCGTACCGAAAAAAGATAAAAAAGGGACCTTAATAACTTAAATAACCGTTGCCTTAATGAAACGAAAACTGCACGATTTTCTCGGGGTTGGGCAACCTGCCTCTACTATTACCGACATCCCATCTTTAGTTGCTCTTTATCTTAGTTTTTTGTCAGTGAGATAGATCATAACAGGTATGTTCAACCTTAACATTCGTATTTGTGAGTAATCGCTTTGTGTGTAAGAAGACTGAGCTTTTTTACTTCCGTGTACATTTAAGTATGTTTTGTAAAAGGATATATGTGTGTGTGTAGTTTTGGCTATCATTAAATGGAGGAAGATTATGATTGCAGAGGGTGCATCGATATTTATTGCCTGAGAGGCTAGAAATTTAAATTTCGAGGGTTTTTTTTTCCGAAGCATATACGTGATTTGTTTTAGGTCCCTTTAAGGTATCCGACTGGTTGCGATAACTTTTTTTTAAATAAAAAAATGGAGATATGGGGATTTTTTTGTTATTTTTAGATTTGTTCAACACATTTTAAGAAAAATATGCTAAAATTAAAAAGAGAAAAAGAATTTATCATTACTGAAATGGGAAAAAATAGGTAAAAATTTACAAAAAATAGCATAAACGCGACCCCATTCTGTACCAAAGGTTTATAAACAAATTTTTAATTTTTTCATTCTAATGTGTTGCTATGTTATTCATTTTTGAAAAACCTTGTCGTAGCCTATCGCTACCTCTAAGATTATCAACTCCCCTTCGGTTATTACCTAAATTTGGATGTGTTGAATTCATAATAAATTACTACTTATTTTCACAAATCAATCTTATTTATTGACTTTTCTTAATTAAGAGATTACACAAATACTATTCAACTTTAAGAACAATAAATCACGGTGGAGAATGAGAAGGATTCAATAATCATGAACGACGGAATATTATCTGAATCTCGACGGATCGACGCGTACAATTATAGCTACACACTTATACTTAATTGGGGTAAGTAAAACTAACCTGATACCTTTTGTTACGGCAGGTTCGTCTAGCTGCTTCTTTAATATCTGGATTCCTTTAATGGGCGGCTTCAGTCTCAGCTATCTCTCAGTTCTTTCCCGAACTAATTATATCCACAACATACGGTAGACTCTACTTGCAACGTTTACACTTAAAAAGGCACTTCTCATTTCATTCGTTTCTCTCCTCTCTCTTCACTTCATTCCCTCTTTCATTTTCTTTTCGAACTCGCTAAACCCGAACTTATATAAAATATCTCATTTGCATAAATCACGCTTTTGGCTCCCGGTGGAGATTGGTTGAAATAAATAAAACATTTAAAGAGTATAAGAGAAGGTTAGTGAAACGCGTAAGCACCCGTCACAACCTTCAGGATAAGAGATAATTTAATTTTTACAAAAACTAGAGCAGCTTATTTCTGTTATTATATGAAACTGCTTAAAAAACAGTGATTATATTCACATAAAGGACTGTAAATTTTATAATAAAATAGTAATTGATAAATCTGAGGGTGAAATTAATTCTACTATTATACAGAACTTACTGAAAAAATTTCACTTAATTATTTTCAAAAATTTTAGCTATCACTGGCTCCGTTTGAGTATTTAAAAAAAAAACAAGTTTCGAGTAAAACGCGTTTTAAAATATGACTTTATATCTTGCTTAAAGTAATGGCATCGATTTTTGCTAAAACACTTATAGTTTTTATTCTAGTGGAACGGAAAAAGAAAAACACTTGGTATTTTTATAAAGCTAATAAGATGGCGTGTAAAATAAAATCATAAAAAATTTGTCAATTTTTGGCAAAATTCTCAATTATAGGGTAGTCGGATACCTTATTAATTCTTCTACAATTCATTCCAAACATAACAAAAATTCGAAATAATATTAGTATTGAGGATGCACTTTTAGAAATATTTTCGGAACTTGCGATGGATCTATATACGTCCTTCAATTAATCCTCTTGGGAAATCTTTGAACTATGAAAATCAACAACCCTTTTCTGAAGAAGAAACCGTGATATGCAGATTAAGTTTGTTATATATAGTTCAGGTTGGCTTGTTGGGAGTTAGATAAAGCGAGATAAAGTGAGATATAAATTGGAGAGATAGATGGAAGAGCGTTAATATATAAGTAAGTGTGAGTGAAGAGAGATAGAAAGTTAGAATTATAAAGAGATAAACAGTTAGATAGTGGAAAATTGCTATTTAATAGAAGTTACCAAGAAATTGAAACTACGAAGAAGAAGACCAGAAGACTATCTACAGTTCATATATTAGTCATATTTATAGCGCGTTTTTATTTTTTAATTAATAAAGAGATTTAAGTGACAATTAGTCACATAACTGCAGTTTAAATCAAATATTAAAGTAGAAGATTGATTAATAAAAAGTCTATCAATTTATTAGAAGTATTCTCCAAACACGCGACTCTCGTCACTTATCCTCTGCCCGCTACTTAGAACCATCTTTTTTAATCTGATTAATTGATTTGTTCTTGAGTTAATTAGAGTGCTGAATAAATAATTAGAAATAATCATGTAGAGTCATCCTCCACTTCCTACTACACCTTTAGCCGGGTCACAAGGTGTTACAAACTTACGCAATATCGCAACCATATTGGCGACATTATATGAACAGAAGCACATGGTTACCGATCCAAAGTGTACAACACATGTGAAATCGGGGTTGTCAACTTGGCAAGTTATCTTGAACGTTGACGTTGTTGCGATAATACGAAAGTACCATATTTTCTCCTACAGTGAAAGAAAAGGATCAAAGTTCAGTACTTTATTTCACAATGAAAACTACTTTAGAATTGCTATCTTATTTTGGTTTTATTTCCTACAGAAAGTATAAAAAAGGAGGACTTAAGTTCTTGCACTCAAACTTTTTTTGACAAAAATGTAAAGGCTCTATCCATGATTCTGACTAATCCTCTAGAACAGCGACACTCAGCCTGCGGCCCGCGGGGCGCATGTGACTTGGCGGACTTTTTTCTATGTGGCCTAGTCAATTCCCTTTTCACTAAGAAATTCAATGTTTTCAGAACAATTTATTAAAACTTTAGCGGAAAATTCTATCAAACAAACAATTAAATCCATAATTTTTCACGTCGATGTCTTAAGGGTACGAACCGCAAGATATTTTTTTTTCTATGTGGTGATTGTAACGGTTATTAATAACAACGGAGTAACTAAATTGCGTTCACTGTACTGAACTGAGCTGAAGTAGCGACAATTTATGGATGAAACTGAGTTTTAGTTATCTTTCATAACTCCTAAGAGAAAAATATCCGAAAAAAATAGGTTTTTTGTAAAACGATTGGGATGTTGAGAGAGATAGAGACTATTTGGAAATGAAAAAAAAAAAAACCATAGATCAACAACTTGGTTAATTTGTCGTGAAAGTGGTACACTTAAAAATATAATAATGCTTGTCATTTTCCACTGAACACAAATAGATTAATAAAGATATTAATGTGATTATGATTTATATTCGAGTTAACGCAGTATGAAAATGAAATAATTTACCAATATAATTCTCTTCCAATTATACCAGTATTAGAAGAAAAACAATTCTGTTGGATGTATAAGAACTCATAACCCGAATCTAAAAAAATCATTGTTTTTTATGCTTTTTTCACTTGTCTAATACAATGTCCAATGTTTCCTTGATCTTATAAAGTGATTGGGTTTTTTATTACGTTGTTAGATTTGAGAAGCTCACTTTTGTAGGTGATGTTGTTAGAAACATGCATTGGAATTCCAGGTCTAAATTTTTTATAGCAAACTTACAGTTTCACCGGAAATCTATGTTTGTATTTTTTTAAACAAAGAGCATGTACACACATGATACGAAATTTCTAATTCTAAAAATACAATATTTTGTTTCATAGAAACAATTACAAAATTAACATTATAAGACAAATTATGCATGGAAATTGATTAAAATCTTCTTTTTATTAGTTGTCATCATGGAGTTAATATCCAAAATCAAAGTAGCTAGATACAAATTTAAAATTTTAGAAAAACTCACTGCAGCAGCACTTATACAGCCAACTAAGATCAATTGATACATTAATTACAAAAATTTAAATACATAGAAAACTGTGGAAAATATGGATGACTTAAAAATCAGTTGATGTTAAATTTTTACTAAGTACTACATGAATTTTAAATGTATATTCCATTTGATTATCTAAAGTTTTATTCAACAACTAATAAAACGACTGTACGATGAATTTGAATCAACCTTGACTTTTTTTTCTTCTCTGGCCTCTCAGACATTAAGAGCATCTTTTTCACCCAACCGGAAATGAAATTTTTTTTTCTTAATAAACGTAAATGAATTATCATATATCAAGGTTAATAAAAGCGTGATTGGTGCTTCAAAAAATAAATCAGGTGAAAGGAGATCTAGAGTGATAAAAGTAAATGGAGTTCTTTTTTATTATACTTTTCATATATACTGTTTTTGTGGTTAAAATTTCAATTTCAAAATAATTTGAATTCGAATAATTTATTCTATTCGTCTAAATATTATTTAAACATATGATGCCATCCTATAATTTACAACTTAAACTGATTTTGTATGGTTAGTATTGATGTATAATTTTTAATAATTTGGCTTCTTTTTCACAACACAGTTTGGCCACCAATTTTATTCCTTAAATATTAAGGATTTTATAAGATCCGAAATTCTGGAAGGGTTAATGTTTGTTGTGATATTCAATGAAAGTTCTAAACCTGTTCTATTGGATTTTGGCTTAATGATATAATTGACCTCTATTTAAAGAATATCAGCTTTCTACAGTAGTCAGCAATAGGGTAAGACCGTAGAACTTTTACTTCATATCACTTCATGTCATACTAAACGTTTTAACATTACGTTTTGTCTGCAACAAGGTGGAAGTTAAAAACTTTCAATAACGTTAAAGTAAGATCCCAAGTTATTTAATAAGTAAACTTTGTGAGCTGAGGTACTTAAAGTAAAACACATGTGACTACTGAAAAAGTGAGACAAAATGTAATGTTCTCGCCTGAACCCCTAAAGGTGTGGGAGATTTGGAAGGAACACTAGCCATAATTCAAGAAAACAATCTAATTTATTCACAATGTTAATCACAACACAAATTCTTTCTAACCAGTCTAAGATATGCACCTAATTAATCACTATGCAGGCAATAAACGAGGTAAGCGAGATATGAGAAAACTTTAATATTAACCCCACTTTCTCAAGGCGATCTCTTTGACTTCTTAGCTATTTAATCTGGACTGAATCCCAGTGACAATTCGCCACCTTAAGTAATTCAATTATCAAATATTAAATACCCGCGATTCCCATTCAATTTGATCAATCTCTGCTCCGATGGCAGTATATACGATCTCTCTCCTATCTCTCTATCCAACCTGAAAACCTAGACTATATATATTGTAGTCTTAATTAACATAATCCCGTTCTTCTTCTTCGAAGATGAGTTTTATAATAAAATAATTTTTAAAGACTAGAAATTCCCCCAAAAGGACTATTAGTAGAAGGAGCTCGAATAGAACCATCACAAAATATTTTGTAAATTCATTTAAAATGAGCAATAAGCACAGCTACATTACTATTCTTATAAATTGTTGTCAGGGAGTAAATTGTTATCAAATATATAAATAGATATTAATTTTAAAAAAACAATAAAGTAATTTCTTTTACATACTGGACAAAAGTCATTTTAATCATATATGATTATAAGGATTTTGTCTTTTTGTTTGGAAAATGCAGACTTCTTTTCAAAGAGCATTTATTGTCTTTCAAGTATCCCATATTAATTTCTTTCCATGGTATGTTATGTCAGACCTCATATGTAATAAATTAATCAAAAGTCTTTTTAATTTATAATCGAGATACAAAAATGCACCACCCAGACTCTCCTAAATAATATCACCATTGTCTTCTCTTCTTAAGCCAGTTTGATAACAGAGTAGAGAAAAAACATTCATTCCAAATCGGATGATCAAAACATGGATTGGAGAATTATTTCTTATGCAAATTTCAAAATAGTAAAAGAAAAATTAAGTGTGCGATATGACGGAGAATTCAGGTCATCAACTTTCAGTTTCTGCAAAACAAGTTTAGCAAACAAATTATAGTGCGCCGAAGGTTTACAGGGCAGGTTTCTTTTCAACTATTTAATTTTATCATATAAAGCGAACCATCTTTCGACTATTTATTTATGTTGCTACAGTCAGACCACGAGAAAGAATTAAATTTATGTTATATAGTTTTAGTTTAATAGGAGTGGCAATCGCTGAGGAAAATCGTTTGCACTTTAAGAAGCGTTTGTTGGTTTGTTTGAAGAAATGCATAGATGTATTATTGTTATGCCAAAACAAAACTTTTTCTTTATTTATGAAGGCTTACATTAAAAATGAAAAATATTTATTTTATTAGACTAATTTATTATGAATTTCTTTAAAGTAATATTAAAATTTATAACACAGTTCTTGAAAAAGTTTAATAAAAACAAATGAAATTGATTTAAGTATTTAACTGTTCAAATTTCTCTTTTATATATTTTCTATACAATTCATATTTTTAGATACATAAAAATGTTTTGTAAGAGAGAGAAAGAGAGAAATAATCCCAACTCGCCTTTGTTTACGGCTTTTGTATCAATAAAAATTTTACTTTGAGGTATATATTTTCAATCAATTTTAAAATAATCACTCAGTCTTTGGTTTTAGAAACAAATAAATTAAGTATTAAAATCTATCGCTTATGCTAATTATAAACAAGTTTGAAAAATTCATGAAAAAGTTGTTAAATGTAGAGTGTTTTAATTTATATTAGTTTGCAAAATATTACATAAACGCCATTTGTGGCAGAATTTTATCAATTAAATAACTATAAACTGAGAAAAAAATTAAAGTTTTAAACATAATTTTGTTTTCTTACAGCTTAGAGCGTTTTAAAGTATTCGGACACGTTCAGAGTACTTTTATAAGGGTAGAATACTAAAATATTATAATTGCTTTCCTTAGCGATCAATACCAATAAATATTAATACTTAATCAGCAATATTTAAAATAAATTATCTAAGTTTTACAAAAAATCAGAGTGAAAGGGAAATTTTAGCAATTTTTTAAAAATGTTTTAAAGCAGCCTTCATTGTTTTGCATTTTGTGTGGCTATTTACTAGCATTTGAGGTATTTTTATATGAATTTCATGCATCTCTTGAAGGCCTTAAATATTATTAAACTTAACGACAAAAATTAAATGTTTAAAATAATGCTTTAATTTTAAAATTCAGATTATGGGAATTTTATGTGAAAGGTATAATACGCAATTTAAGTGATTTTCTAATAAAAATGGAATAAATTTGGAAAAAGGTGGGAAGTCATAATTTAGAAGCATATTAACAGTTGAATCCACTACCGGGAATTATTTTTCTTAACAAAAATAGTCACATGACCGAATAAGAAATAAAAAAAATTAGGATTTATTGCTGATAGAGCAAGTACAACTTACTAAACTATGAACACACAGATCCCATGTCAAAATGCAAAATAAAGTTGCAGATATCCTGCATTTTGGCTAAAAATTTATACAGAATATATTCTTCTAAGAATGTATGTGAATGTGTGTGTGGAATGGGGTTCCCCCAAAATATTTAATAGCTCTTAAGGGCTCGTGAGTCGAAAAAATTTGAAGAAAATAAGAAACCTTTAAGATATTGTTTCTCAAATTATGAGGGTGCGCCCCCCTAGGTGGGTGTGAAACCTCTACAAGGGGGGCGCGGACACATTGAAAAGTCGAAAACAAAAGATTATTTTACAATATTATTAATTTACTGAAAGTAAACAAGCATAATACATTCTAACACAATAAAAAAATAAAAGGCACATTTACACTGTTATAATACACTTATAAAATATATTGTGCTGTATTGATATAGTTATAACTAATTTAACAATACTAAATTAAGAACATGTTAAATAATTACCAGTGACCCCATGGGCGCATCATACATAAAAATATATACAAAAATTAACACTTATCTTGATAATTTGCACGGCTTATAATATTATTATTTATACGGTTGCCTTAACTGTGCCGATTAAAAGTTATGCGATTCGCTCCCTAATGCCACCGTTTTTCACGAAGGTGCGAGTATGTGATGTATTGGGGGGAGAGAGAAAAGGAATAAATAAGCAAATCCTTCTCAAACACTGACAAGGTCCTTTTATTACATTCCATTTTTTATGGATTGTACTACACAGAGAAGATCGTACCACAGGAAGACGTATATATACGTCCAGGGCAATTAACGTTTTGGCTGAGTGAGACGTATATATACGCCGGTGGCACTTAAGAGGTTTTAGTCGTATCGTAGTTTTAGCGTCAAAGTATAGTATTATTGAATTCAATACATTATATTTGCATGGAGGAGGGCGCGATGAAATTGTGATTGAATATTGGGTCGCACATATTGAAACTTTGAGAAGCACTGCTTTAAGAAAATATCTTCTTCGAATTCCGTGCAGTAAAATGTGATAGCATCATTTTTCAGTTACACTCTTATCACTAACCGATTAAAAACAGCGTTTACAAAATTAAAATAAGTGTTTTAATCATCAAAATGTTTCTTTAGATCCGTCTCTGCGTATCTGAAAGCATTTCACACACACATGTATCTTATCTCACCACTTTTGTCTAT